>JAMWET010006593.1:0-145000 GCA_024036415.1 Prochilodus magdalenae
ACGGATAGGACGAGGAAAAGAGAAAGGAGTGAGAGAAAGAGATGAGAAACAGTAGCAAACACGTAGAGAAAGGGAAAGGCTCAGTGAGACGGTGACAGAGAGACTGAGGGAAAGAGACAAATGGACTACGAGAGAGCGGCACAGACAGACGGACAGAAAGAAAATATAGGCAGAGAGAGAAAAACATGAAGTGCGAGAGAAAGAGAGAAACAGAGCAGTACGAGGACATTAGCGTGTAGGTGCTGGACTTGACTGCTTCACCTTCATATCTGCCTTCTCGTCGTGTTTGCCTGAGGAGGGCAGGGCAGCGATAGTGAAGCTGTCTGGGTCCTCGCGGTCTCTGATCTTTGACTCCTTCATCAGACTGTCCAACTTCTTCTTCGCCACATTCTCCACCTGCTTTCTATTCATAGAAGTCTGAGAAGAGAGAGATGGAGTGGGTGGATAGGAGGCAGAGAAAGAGAAAGAGAGAGACATGTTAGAAAAGGATTAAAATCAGGAGGGAGGAATGTACGGTGTAATTGAAATCACAGTGCTGAGCTGCCACGTTCCCTCTGTGTGTGCTGACTGGGCTGAATAGCACCTCTGAGCCAACCCCGCAGTTCTGTACTCGCAGGTGCACAAAGCGTTAGCACACTTTTCCACAGCCGTAGTTAATGCAATGTATTTAAATACGTTAGTATATCTCTATTTGAACTGCCCTGAACACCAGACTCACAGGTAGACAATTCTTCAGCCTACATTAGAGTACCAGGAACCAGTCAGAGCCAGCTACAAGCAAACTACAATGACTTTCATAATCGAGGGTCCATGACATTCACATGTATGGCATTTAGCAGACGCTCTGATCCAGAGTGGCTTACAGGTAGACAGCTTAGACAGGCAGGTAGTGAAGGTAGTGCTGGTAGTCTTGCCCAAGGACTCCTATTGGTATACAGCAGGGTAGTCACCCAGGTGGGGAATCGAACCCCAGTCTACAGCATGGAGGGGACAGGTGTGACCCACTACACTATACCAACGACCACCGTTAGCTGCTTACACTGGGAACCTAGTTATGCTACCATGTATAAAGGATGCCTCATAGGCTTCCATTACTTGTTAGCGCCATTAGCGTCATAAATCTACTGTAAAAACCGAAATCAGCTAACGGTGGTGGTTGCTATAGTGTAGTGTGTCACACCTGTCCCCTCCATGCTGTAGACTGGGGTTCGATTCCCCACCTGGGTGACTACCCTGCAGTATACCAATAGGAGTCCTTGGGCAAGACTACCAGCACTACCTTCACTAACTACCTGTTAACCACTCTGGATCAGAGCGTCTGCTAAATGCCATACATGTGAATTTAATGGACCCTCGATTATAAAAGACATTGTAGTTTGCTTGTAGCTGGCTCTGACTTTGTCCTGGTACTCCTATTGGTATACTGCAGGGTAGTCACCCAGGTGGGGAAATCGAACCCCAGTCTACAGCATGGAGGGAATAGGTGTGACCCGCTACACTATACCAACCACCACCGTTAGCTGCTTACACTGGGGTTCGATTCCCCACCTGGGCGACTACCCTGCAGTATACCAATAGGAGTCCTTGGGTAAGACTACCAGCACTACCTTCACTAACTGCCTGTCTAAGCTGTCTACCTGTAAGCCACTCTGGATCAGAGCGTCTGCTAAATGCCATACATGTGAATTTAATGGACCCTCGATTATAAAGGACATTGTAGTTTGCTTGTAGCTGGCTCTGACTTTGTCCTGGTACTCCTATTGGTATACTGCAGGGTAGTCACCCAGTTGGGGAATCGAACCCCAGTCTACAGCATGGAGGGAACAGGTGTGACCTGCTACACTATAGCAACGTTCACTGTTAGCTGCTTACACTGGGAACCTAGTTATGCTACCATGTATAAAGGATGCCTCATAGGCTTCCATTACTTGTTAGCGCCATTAGCGTCATAAATCTACTGTAAAAACCGAAATCAGCTAACGGTGGTGGTTGCTATAGTGTAGCGGGTCACACCTGTCCCCTCCATGCTGTAGACTGGGGTTTGATTCCCCACCTGGGTGACTACCCTACGGTATACCAATAGGAGTCCTTGGGCAAGACTACCAGCACTACCTTCACTAACTACCTGTCTAAGCTGTCTACCTGTAAGCCACTCTGGATCAGAGCGTCTGCTAAATGCCATACATGTGAATGTAATGGACCCTCGATTATAAAAGACATTGTACTTTGCTTGTAGCTGGCTCTGACTTTGTCCTGGTACTCCTATTGGTATACTGCAGGGTAGTCACCCAGGTGGGGGAATCGAACCCCAGTCTACAGCATGGAGGGGATAGGTGTGACCCGCTACACTATACCAACGTCCACCGTTAGCTGCTTACACTGGGAACCTAGTTATGCTACCATGTATAAACGACGCCTCATAGGCTTCCATTACTTGCTAGCGCCATTAGCGTCATAAATCTACTGTAAAAACCGAAGAAGCCTGTAAAAATCCAAACACGTCTTTGAGAAAATATGTTAACTCTGATTTTACACCAAACTATCTCTGTAACATTCAGGTCTTTAGTTATTTCCTTGACAGCTCTGGCAAGCATCCCATTCCGAGCAGCTCTCCCAAGCTGGCAGAAGAGCTCTGAACTGTCCTTGGAGCTAGACGCAATTGCCAACTTACTTACTCCTGTGAGCTGGGCTGTTGAGCCAGGCCAGAAAACAGTGTTTCAGAACAAGGCTCCGCTGCGCTTTCATAGCCTCAAACGTATAACCATGTGCAGCCGAGTCACTCAATTCGTCATGGGCTTGCCAAGAAAATCTATCTGTTCTGCTCGACTGCACTTTTCTACAATAAAGCGCCCAGCTGAGCCACACCTCCGCAGCTCCACAGAGGCCTGCAGTTTGTGTACTTCTGACAGCATGAGCAAATCCAGCTAATCCACACCACACCTACTTGGGTCCTGGGTTTCTTACCCCTTTTACTATTACAGCCAGAGACAACAGCAGCATCATCCCTTACTCATGGCTCATGGAAGGATGGACCAGAGTCTCTCTCAACCACTGATGAAGGGAGTAAAGGTGTGATGAAGTATCAGTGCTCCTTTATGGAAAGTGGCACTGATACCCGAACAATGTATGTACCAGATAAAGTATATACTGATGTATATACACATAGCATCAAAAGAACAGGTGTGGGATTGCAGTGATGTTGGGAAGGAAGATAAAGGTTACACATACAGAAGTAGCGTCTCTCAGTAGGGCATCAGGCTGCCATGTTTGCTAAGGCAACAAGCAAACGTCTCAGCATGGAGGTGTAGAGGTTCCTAATGGTGTCCTGTGATAATCCACCTCATGCAGCTTAAATATACTCACACAGTTCCTGCAGATTTTGCGGTAGGCTGAAGGAGGAGCGACTCCAGGCCTTCTGGACGTGTGACGTCACAACAAACCCCTGATCTTGGCCCATCTGAGCGTTAAACTTGAATCATTCGCATGTCTGTCAAACCTACCCACCAAGTTTCATTCCTGTCAGCTGATTCCTTCAAGGTGCAGCTACTTGTGCAACTGTTCTTTTGATATTGAGTGTGTACATACACACACACACACAGCATATAGCTTTAACTATCACCGTAACAACACGCTCTTAGAGCATTTCAAATCTCACTGCTGTTATTTCAGTTATATTTTGGCAACACGACAAATAAATATGCACACGCTCATTCATCGTACTGAAGCTGAATTGAACTCCTTCCAAACGACATCATTTGTCTCTTAATGGATGCAGTGTACTCTAAATAGATGATAATTAACTGTGCAATGGGAAGCACCTTCTGTCTTAGTGCTGGAAATAAAGACAATAGGAAACAATGCTGTTGTTGTATGCTCCGTATTATCACGCTTGGTTCGAATACCTCGGAGAAGAGTCTCCTGGCTGGCTGTTAATGCCTTCTCGGGCTGGGGAGACTCGTGTTCCCCTCTGAAATATTTATTATATTACACAGTGTCTTCCAGCTCAGAAGAGGGTTGGCAAGAGTGGGGAGGGAGAGAGGGAAAACAGAGGGAGAGGGATACACGTGAGATGCTTTGCTTTGAGCTGCGCTTTCAAAGAGAATTGAAAATGGAGACAAAAGCGGAAGTGTATTTTGAAAAAAGCAAGGCTCATCTGCATATAGGCTACCATATTCAGGGTGTACTGTGACTAAGCCATGCACCGTTGCCTGATATGAGCACTGGGATGATGCGAAGGCCTATGATTAAATAAAAACTAGAAAGAAAATGTGGGGAAAATCGCCTTTCAAAGAAAGCTCGCGCAAGAAGAGCCTTTGTGCTAATATGTGCCACAGCAAATACAGAAAGAAATATGTGGTGCATCAGGAAATCAGAGTGAAGGAACCAGTTGGGGGAACAAGTATAACGCGTGTAGGCACTCAGACCACGCCACACGGCACTGCGCACTAATACAAAAATATGATCTTACAGGACCTCAAAAGGGAGCTGAATGTCCTCTTACTTTAGGCTTCAGATGCAGGAAACAGTGACGGGAGACTACAGACAGGGGTCGGAGAGAGACAGAGAGAGAGGAGGGAGACTCATGTGAGAAGAGAGAGAGAGAGTCGAGAGAGACTGACAGATTGAGGCTTGGCACTGAAGAGAACAGGAGGACATAGACGAAGACGAGGACGGTTGACCGAGGACGGCCGTCGCTCTGAGACTGATTCATCAGGTAAAAATGCCGGAGCAACGCGTTCCCTCTTTTCGAGAGCGAGTTAGCGTTGGAGACCTTTGCACAAAGAGCCTGAGAAAAACAAAGACGTACAGAAAGCTATACACTAGAATACAGAGGAAGGAACCGAAGCTGACCATTAAAATAGCCAGAGGACGAAGGTATGACGCGTGTTGTAGGCACTCAACCCAGTACCACTGCCACACTCGAGAACTGATGAGCGCGCACTAATACACTACGCGAAGGCTACCCACCCCATGTGCACGTTCCCCCCCCACCGTAGCTACCCACAATGATCCCCATGGAGCCCCCCATTATACACGTCTCTCTGAGAGAAAGAGACATGGAGCTCCATGGTAGAAGAAATGACAGACTGATGCTAGGGAGAGATCTGATCTACCTCTTACGAGAGGAAGGGGAGAGAGAGAGAGGACAGCGCCGATCCTTACCTCTTACTCTTCACAGGCTAGAGGAGACGGACAGAGAAAGAACGAAATAGAGTCCCCCCAGAGGACGAGAGAGACGCTAGAGACCAGAGAGAGATGATGACAAATAAGAGAGAGACGAGACACAGAGGAGAGAAAGAGAGAGAAGAGAGAGAGAAGAGAGAGACCAGAGAGAAAGAGAGAGAAAGAGACAGAGAACGAAGAGAGGAGAGAGACAGAGAGAGAGAGAGAGAGAGAGAGAGAGAGAGACGAGACAGATGCCATGAGAGAGAGAGAGAGACACAGAGAGAGAGAGAGAGAGAGAGAAAGCAGAAGAGAAAGCAGAAGAGAGAGAGAGAGAGGGAGAGAGAGAGAGAGAGACAGACAGAGACAGAGACAGAGAGAGAGAGAGAGAGAGAGAGAGAGAGAGAGAGAGAGAGAGACACAGAGAGAGAGAGAGAGAGAGAGAGAGACACAGAGACAGAGAGAGAGAGAGACACAGAGAGAGAGAGAGACAGAGACACACAGAGAGAGAGAGAGACAGAGAGAGAGAGAGAGACAGAGAGAGAGAGAGAGAGAGAGAGAGAGAGAGCGAGACAGAGAGAGACAGAGACAGAGACAGAGAGAGACAGAGAGAGAGAGAGAGAGCGAGAGCGAGAGAGAAAGAAAGAACACCCTAAGGAGCTGATGAGCCCAAGGCAGGCCCAGGATCTGAGCAGCAGTCCAGTAGTAAGTAGAAGAACCGAAGAGCACTTACGTCGCCGTTCATCAGCTTGCAGTCATCCTCCATCTCGTCCGCACTGTCCTCGTCTGACACATCACCCTCCTCCGCATTCTCATCAATGTTCGGGGGCAACTTCTTACCCTGCACGCACCCCGCCACACAGAACATACAGAAAGCGTTCAGAACCAAGACACTGAGATAATGAGATAAATTTATATCAAGCCATCATTCTTCATAGGAGGTGGTCTTCCCAAAACTACCTAGCCTTCTAACAACTACCAGTACCTACTTTCAGCACTTCAGTAAACCTGTTTCAGTAAATATATGATTATTTTCTGGTGGAACTGATTTTTAATCCCGCCCCATCTGCAATTACGCAACATTTATTCCACAAAGATGAGTAGGTTAACCGCTCACTCCCAACACCGACACTGAAGTCATGTGGGAATGGCAACCTCTAGGGTGTAACTGTTCAAAGCTGTTCTTGCTGGTCACGTTCCAAGTCCAAGTCAAGCCAAGTCCAAAATGTGTTCTCAGCTCTGTCTTTGAACCAGGTAGTATAATTAATAAAGGACACCTGTGCGGTTTTTAATAGAACTCGATTATCAAAGGTATGATAACTCAAGCACTTTCACTTTTTAGCTACACGGCAAAACCACAGTAGCAGAGAACATCACTGACTGACTGACTGCACCAGGGGTGAAAACTGTACATTAAAAATTTCAAGGCTTTTGGGAAACTGGGTCCTGCTTAGTAAAACCACAAACCTGTGACTCCATAATAAGCAAAAACATCCCATTCCAAAACCATGCCCAACAGTAAACCCTTGGAAGATTACTGGATCTGAGTCGCAATTGACCTTCCAATTCATCCCCATTAGATGTCAGACCCCCAGGCCTTGTACTTAACTCTTATACATCCATTCAGGCTTTGGGGAAACCGGGTCCTGCTTAGTAAAACCACAACCCTGTGACTTTTCCACACATCCAATAAGCAAAAATTAGACACTTTGTATTTTAAGACTGCTTGAAAACAGTTCAGTACCAATCCTTCATTCAACTACACCTCAAGGAAATAAAGAGACCAATCAGGTTTCAATTAGAGCGGATCCTACATTCAATATTACTATTATTCATTTTTGGCCCAGATGAAGGCAAATTATCTTCTTTGTCACATTTCCTCATTAAAAGACAAATGACGCATCAGAGGCTTCGACACCAGCAGGTAGATTTTTTTTTTTTTAATAATATAAAAAAAAAAAAAAAAAGAACAGAAGTGGGTTGGAAGCATGAGCAATGTCTGAAACACTGGCGAATGAGGCCTGGGGGGGGCTCGTCCGCTATCCGACTTACTTATCAGTAATCGTTTGATTGACAGGCCCATAATAGCGCTCTTACATGCCGCCCGGCGAGACGGTGCAGTAGTCCGTGGGGACGCTGACAAAGGGACAGGTAGGTGATAGATACTGGTATGAAAAGGCGACAATCAATTTCTAGCGCCATCGGAGGAGCGCTCGCTCTGGAAGAAATACATTTTGAACTGTTTAACAAGGTAGGGGCGCGTCAGGTTAGAGCGATAACTGTCTGCAGCGGGGTAGCGATGCGCCAGCCATTAGGATACCGAATAGCTTTTATTTGTCTTTTATGCCTGTGGCGGTGCTTTTGTTTCTTTTGGGTTATTCTTCGAATTCTGCAAATCAAGCTTCGTAATAAGCTTCGCGTCCCTCTAAAGCCTGAATTCAGCTCAGTTCTGCCGCAATTGTGTCCCTTTCCACCATGAAGTAACCTGCAAACTCAACCAGTGACAGACTTCTGATTTGTGTACATGTGTATATGATTCAAAATGCATGGAGATAGGGATGGACCTAAGGATGTCACATACTGTATATGGCCAAAAGTATGGGAATACCAACCCATCATGCCTTGCTGAACATCCCATTCCAAAATCATTCGTACGGAGTATGTAACTGTAACAGTCTACACTCTTCTGGGAAAGCTTTGCTCAAGATTTCTGACTCAAGGTGCAATCGACCTTCCAATTCATCCCAAAGGTGGGGTTGAGGTCAGGACCTCAATTCGCCCATACCAAACTCAAACCATTTCATTGTGGCACTCTCTTTCTGCACAGTGGCCCATTCCCAACTGTGCACACAATGTTGGAAATACACAACAATCCAAAATGTCTTCGAATGCCGAAACAGCCTGTACACTTCCTCCTCCAAACTTCAACTGTCCAGAAGTTAGCATTCTCTTGGCACCAGACGAAACCAGATTCATCCAGCAGACTACTGAACAGCAAAGCAGAGTCAGGAGGCCTTGTGATTTACACCATTCCAGCTGTGTGGAGGAGCTTGGCCCCAGGGGAACCATTTCATGAAGCTCCCAACCCACAGTTCATATACTGATGCAGCTCTCCTCTGCAAGCTTGTGTAATCGACTGCTTCGTGGCTGAACCGGCGCTACTCCTAGATGCTTCCAATTCACAATACCAGCCATTACAATTGACTAGGGCAGCTTCAGCAGGGCAGAAGCTTCACTGACGTGCAGCAAAGCTCACCAAGATCTACAGTATGACCCATTCCACTGGAAATGTTAGCTATCCAAATTGCATGGCTGTGAAGTTGCCTCTTTCTTTCTTTCTTGAGAGCCAGGAGACAGGCTGAGGACTTGAGTGGCTTATTTCAAGGTGACCACAGGTGAGTCTCAGCTTTTGTCTGAAAACATTATCTGGACACACATTTTTATAGCCCTTTTCACGCGCCTCAAGATAAATATCATACACGGAGTGCAGTCTTGGAACCAGGTATGTTGGTGGAGTTCACCAGGTCAACTCTCCTAACCAATAACAGCCTAAAGGTATTTAACCTTTAACCTACAGCTATATATCCCTGATTATAACCCTTTCCCAGGATCCTGTTGTAAATGCGTGAAATGCAAGTTCTGCTCCGGGAACGCAATTCTTCCCAGAGAGGAACAAATGGCAAAACCCACCAACAATATATAGAATTGTTGAACTTGTACACCCTCGTATACAAACACTGATGTCGGACAGCTATGTGCTGGAGTCATACACTTATGGCCAGTGTGGCTATAACACCTAAACTCAATAAGGGACTTTTCACAAATCACACTTGTGCCCAAACTTAAATTCCCGACCTGGTTTCACTTCCCTTGGTTTCCGGATTCCTCTGGTTACTTTTTGGTGCATGTAATTCCCATATTAAAGCAGGACTGAGGTAATAATCAAAGCTTCTTTGCCTAACTTTTATTTTTTTTCGCTAAACTCACTAAAATCAACAGCCCACCAGGTCACGTCACAAACAACAACATTAATGATCCCCTCTCATATTTAACTGCTTAAATATCTAATATCTTTCTAATACCTTGTTTCGCTTTGTTGGTGGTCACTGTGCCTACACAGATTCATCTCCGAGCTGCCTAAAGCACAAGCAAACACACTAATCTCAATAAATGCACACGCACGCGTGAAAAGCAAGGGTGAGTTTGAGTGAGAGCATCTGGCAAAGCCAGCCTCGCTGCAGCTCGGAGAGTGTGGGTTTAGGATGCAGTTGGAGAGTTGCTCGCTGACCCACCGCCAGTGCCGAGCAATTTGTCAATATTGCCCGCTGGCCCAGTTTATGCTTTAAGGCTAGCTCTCCTGTGTCCAACGTCAGTCGGCTTCCAATTATAGCGCACACTCCGTGTTCTGCTACACCTTCCTTCC
The DNA here is from genome assembly GCA_024036415.1 of Prochilodus magdalenae. Lineage (NCBI taxonomy): Eukaryota > Metazoa > Chordata > Actinopteri > Characiformes > Prochilodontidae > Prochilodus > Prochilodus magdalenae. The sequence goes on from JAMWET010006593.1 coordinate 9,587, forward strand.
CATGGCCTGTTTTTCTGTCTGTTTTCTGGCAGCAGCTATAGAGTCATGTGATCGTACAGTAAGATAGCAGCAGATCGTTAAAGCCCGCACCTCTGGCTACAGTAGAAGGTGGTCTGAGACGCAGACAGCATCCAACTGAAGCTCATTAAAAGTTAAGAGGTCCATTCAGATATACAGGACCATGCCAAAGACAGAGGCCACCCTTTTAATGTTCTCATTCAGTTTTCAGTCACAGCAGCCATAAACTACAAGCCATTCATTTATTCAGGGTATAAAAGAGGAATAAAAGAGGGAAACATGTACAAAAGGGAATTGCCCAGATGTCCCAAACACTTCATTAAACATGAATTTTTCGGTATTTAGTCTGCTTGGTTTTGAGTAGTGTTACATCTTCTATTCTTATTAAAAGAGCTGATTTTACTTTTTCAAATTAAACTCCAGGTATGTTTTTCCACACGTCCAAAGTTCAGTCTTAGAGGTTGGTTCAATTTCTGCTCCTTAAACTTACATTTATGGCATTTAGCTGACGCTCTTATCCAGAGCGACTTACAGGGTTAATGATTACAGGTAGGCCAACAGAGTGTTAGGAGTCTTGCCCAAGGATTCTTATTGGTGTAGCTCAGCATAGTCACCCAGGCTGGGATTCGAACCCCAGTCTCCCACACGTAGAGGTGGCACCCTGAGTAGTGGTGTTACCCACTGAGCTACCCCAACCACCCCAAACTTCATGCAATCCCAAGTTTCGTTTTTCTCAGTAAGGGGTTCTCAACAACTTTACACCCTTAAACAACTATAGCACTATATAGACTTCTCACAGTGAAAGGATGGAGAGAAACGCCTTTTTTTTGACCAGTTTTGTAAACTACTGTTTGTTCACTTGGGGTGCTTACACACCTACCCTTATTATCTTGGACCTGCTGACTACAGAGCCAAAACAGCAGCTGTAAAAGGAGCCTCGTACAGCACATGCATGTTGATGCAAGTAAGCACCACCCATTAAACATCAGCCTAAAGTATAACAGAAACTTATACTGCAGTAATGTTTATACGATAGTGCACCTCCGAAATGCTGCGTTTCTCTCAGTAAGCCTGAATGTGAGGGGAAATTTACATTTACATTTAAGGTATTTAGCAGACGCTCGTATCCAGAGCGACTTACAACCATGCTTAGTGTTCCGATGGATAATATTCCAGCTACTAGGAAGTTTAGAGCCTAAAACTCACCACGAGCTCAGACACTGCCCGAACAGGGGGCCAGTGCTGGTACCTAGAGAACAAAGCTACGCCCAACGTGGGGCTCGATCGCACAACCCTGAGATTAAGAGTCTCATGCTCTACCGACTGAGCTAGCCGGGCAACTAGCTTAGCAGCTAGTTGCTTAGCAGGATCGGAGACACAGAGAACAGTGCAACAACCACAGCACTACAGTATATCTATAAACAGTAGCTTGCTGGCTTCAGGTTTACGTGCCTTCTCTGGAGTCTTGCATGACATCCTCACTCTCTTGTGACAACACGCCCACGTCAGGCACGCAGCCCTGTACTAACCAATCAATCCCAAGAACAGGGAGACGCACCCCATGTCCTTACGTTATGCAAAGTTCTTTAGTGCACTCGCTAACATGCAGTGTGAAACCAATTCTCAACTAACAGTTCTCTACACCAGGCACAATGTCAGTCACAGCCTCATCTAGCAGGCAAAGGGCACTGTTTATGAATTCTCAGTTATTTAAAAGCTGGTATGGTCCTGCTATGCATATCTGACCATCCTTAAGCAGAGGATTCAACCATGCGATTTGAATACTAAAGCATCAGCCTTGAGGCTCTCAAGGATGGTACACACAAAGGGATGTCACATTGTCATGGCAAATTCAATTACAGAACTGGGTTCTATGATTTTAATTCTTTTGGCAGGAAAATGAAATGAATATTAAACTGAATTTACATTATAGAAGTCTATTTATTATAAACAGTCCCAAACAATGTAGTTTAATAAATATGCTATCTAATAAGACCATATCAGATGATATTCATAGACATTTAAATGCTTACAGGTACATCCCTTATAAACCACTGGCATGGACACTACCTTGTTTGAAGTACAGCAGGAATTAGCCTTGCGCTGCTGCCTAATTGTACTGTTCTATTTAAAATGGTGCACAGGATGCTTATCACTAATAAAGGGGTGACGAGAATTTCCCGAAGAGCCACATTCTGACACCTTTCCAGGCTCTTATCACACCAATTTTCAGCTCAAAGTCAGAATCTGGTTTTTAAACGCAAAGTGCATTTGGAATAGCATTAGTAAAGAGCTGACCTTGACGAGGATTTTGCCTTTGAGGGCGTCGGGTGAGGGCAGGAGGCCAGATTCTTCAGCGCTGATGGAGGACAGCTCCAGCTTATCCCCCAGAATCTCCACCAGATACTGAGCCATCTTCTTCTGCTGTGGAACACTGCAGTGGTTCTCTATGGATAGGATCACCGGATACCTGAAACATGCAGAAGCTGTTGAAGCACTTATCTGGGGACACATTAATTGTACAATGGAGGCGGCTGCCTGCCTCCGCCTAGTGGAAAGCCCTTTCCTGCTGACACTGTATGATACTGTTACCTCCAAGTAAAAGGTAATTAATGACTCTCAATGAGGGCACCCAGCATTTTCACCTAATATACAAAACCAAAAAACAATGAAGCAGTTTGCAGGATGAGGCCTTAATCATTTTTCAGTATGTCAAAGAATGACTGGAGAACTACTCTAGCCCTGTATATAAGTACAATGTGCTCGGAATTGTCAGCGTGCCCACTCTGTGATTGGTCAAATGCCAGGGCTGTCTTATACCGAAAGTCAGGCAGAACAAACTGGTAGACCCGAGACTGGAGCAGGACTGTTTTAGCTCTGTGCATTGAGTGACGATGTGCCAAGCTTGCTGGTAGGCAGGCAGTGAGTATTTGTGTTACGAGATGACACCAACCAGTAACAGAGAAAAGGGCAGGAATTCCAAGGAAAAGTGGCTTCTGCGGAAAAGAGCGCCCCCTGCTCTGGAGTGTACATTTATAATTTTGCAGAACTTTAATAACTTTCTATATATTAATAACCTCTAAATGCTGCTGCAATCCACATCAGCTTTCTTCACTGGTCCTAAGGGTAAGTTTGTCTACTGCATCTGTTTTATAAAGTTACCGCCTAGATAAGGCGATAGTTGTTTTTAGCCAAACCATCCACTCAGAATTGGCCTACTCAGGCTTCTGCTGCTTATTATTCAGTCAAATTTTGGTGATGATTGCCATGATGTCCTGTAAAAGGCACGCAGGCCCATCTTTTCATATCAAAATATGTAAATCACAAGCTGAAAGGTGGCTAGCAACCTCGCTAAGCAGTGACCGGAGGGAGAAGGAAAATGGGGAGGGTCTTGAGATGAATACTGAATACTGTACAGTATACTACTACAAAGTGTAGCATGCAGTAAACAGTATATACCAGTGTAGCATGCAAAACTGCTAATATTTAGAAGGAAAAATGCTTTGCAGAAGAACTAACGCACAAATTCTCATCCTCACATCCATCTGAAGAAGAACCTCCTCAGGGACATTACAAACACAAGCATATGTTTAACATTCCCATCATGACAAACGGTTGGCTTGAAGGAAACGGCCGTGTGTCAAAAGTGACACGTTTTGGAGCGTTGTTGAGAGACGTGTTCTAAAAATAGCATTCTGTTTGCAGCAACCTCCAGAAGCCTTGAAGCCTTGGCTGTGTGTATCTCAGTGGCACCTTTAGCAGCGATAGTGCTAATGAAATCAGAGGGAACAAAACATAAATGAAACACACACACACACACACACAAACACGCACGCACACGCATGCACGCACACGTTCACTCATGCGTATGCACCACTGAAAGGGGCTGCTGCACACAACATACATTCTTCTGCATGAATACTGTCTGCCTTATGTGCTGTGAAATCAAGCACGTTTATACATACGTAAAACTAAAGCAGACCCATTACACAGCCACAGAACGTGGACCTTTGTGTTCTAATAAGGTTAATCCTCTTCATACAAGCAAACAGTAAACAGGTACACCTTCTAACAATGACCAACGACCAATAACTGGCTGACAGCTTTTACCCAATGCCAAGCGCGTGCTCTTATCAAGCACAAGGCTGATGTCTCTTGGCCCACCCAACAGTTTCAGAGTCAGAGAGACTTAGCAAATAAAAGCTAACCCAGAATAACCAAAAGTTAGCAAGCTAGACCATCTGACTGTAACTGCCCCTGGCTATTCATTCCTTCATCCGTAAGCCAACGCTGTTTGTCCTTTCCTTCATTCACACGTTGCTTCTCCCATCAGTTCATTCGTCCGTTTGGTGGTCTGCACGCGTGTGACGTTTTTAATTGTCCAGTTAGAATCACATAAAAGCTGGCTAATGTCTTATGTATGAAAGCCAGACCAGGCTAGAATGTTGGACAGAGAGCTGTCAATCAAGCTGCTCATTACCTAAACCCACACAGTCCAGATAGATCTGTTTAGCATTTTTTAATCACATTTATATATCTTTTTTTTCATTCAGCCTATGCTGGTTATATTTACTGTTCTGTGTTCCCAGGGATGCCCAAAGCTCACTTCAGTCTCACACAGCTTCCATTTCAGAGATAAATAAGTCTAGGTGGAGAAACTCTGTTACTTACGGGTTCTTGACAAAAGCGTACTTGTTGATGGTCTCAATGACATCTTTGAAGAGGATCTTGGATGTCAGAGTGTAGCCGTGGTGCACAATTGGCTCGCCATCTTGCCCATCCCAGCAATCCACTAGAAGATAAAAAAAAAAATAATAAAAATTTTTAAAAAGTACACTTTTTTTACAACGATGTCTGAAAACGTTATTCGACTTTTACATAACTTGCATAACTTTAATAGAAAGCATACAAACTATGAAAAAAATAGGAAAGAAGATTAACCATGATAGCTCTAAATATCATTCATAAAAAAAAAAATATGCCATTAAAAAAAAAAACAAAAAAAAAAAACGCTCCTCTTTCTAAAAAGGATGGAATGGAAACTGACCTTCTACACATCTGCAGCCTGCCTGCAGCACCCAGGCGTACATGTCCACTCTGGACTGAGACATCAGCTGGTCCCCCATTAGATAGGTGTTATGAGAAGAGGCGATGAAATAGTTGCACAGAGGTTGGGCCATATCCTGGTTGACCTCGTAGTGTTCAGGGTTAAAGATGTCCCCAGCTGGACTTCGCATATAATTTGTAAAACCTGTGTGGGTGGAAGTATACCAATAAACAGATAGAAAAACTTTACTGGCCTTTCTTAGAGGTTAGAAGGTCAACACCAGATATTTATTCTGTCTTGCTTTGTCTCTTCAAGAATCCTAATCCAAGAACTAGAGTAACTCTGCAATGCCACTGTTGTGCTTTCCATGTTTCAAGGGCCTGACAGCTTTATACGGTGGTGTAAAATGCTATCTCAGTGCTAACGAGGCTAGGCACAGGCGACAGGGAAATGTAACTGCATATTGCCAATAAACAAGCAGGCCAATAAAAACTATTTAAAAGTGATATTTGCCATATATAATACTCTGTACAATTTAAGCTTCCCAAAGGTTCAGATCTGGGAAGTGCATTCCAGCTAATTTATCCCCAAAAATCAATGAATGGATACAGTTATCCACAGGTCAACAAAAACAACTTGCTCAGACCTAATAAAACAGAAAAACACATTTCATTAAGTCATTAGTCTCTGTATTTTGCTGTGCCAACACATAACTAATACCTGAATATCAATTTCAATATTCACTTACTGAATACTCGAGTACCCAAGCACAGGTGAGCTGTACGGAGTACTGAATACTCGAGTACCCAAGCACAGGTGAGCTGTACTGAGTACTGAATACTCGAGTACCCAAGCACAGGTGAGCTGTACTGAGTACTGAATACTCGAGTACCCAAGCACAGGTGAGCCGTACTGAGTACTGAATACTCGAGTACCCAAGCACAGGTGAGCTGTACTGAGTACTGAATACTCGAGTACCCAAGCACAGGTGAGCTGTACTGAGTACTGAATACTCGAGTACCCAAGCACAGGTGAGCTGTACTAAGTACTGAATACTCGAGTACCCAAGCAAGGTGAGCTGTGAGCTCGAGTACCCAAGCACAGGTGAGTACTGAGTACTGAATACTCGAGTACCCAAGCACAGGTGAGCTGTACTGAGTACTGAATACTCGAGTACCCAAGCACAGGTGAGCTGTACTAAGTACTGAATACTCGAGTACCCAAGCACAGGTGAGCTGTACGGAGTACTGAATACTCGAGTACCCAAGCACAGGTGAGCTGTACTGAGTACTGAATACTCGAGTACCCAAGCACAGGTGAGCTGTACTGAGTACTGAATACTCGAGTACCCAAGCACAGGTGAGCTGTACTAAGTACTGAATACTCGAGTACCCAAGCACAGGTGAGCTGTACTGAGTACTGAATACTCGAGTACCCAAGCACAGGTGAGCTGTACTGAGTACTGAATACTCGAGTACCCAAGCACAAGTGAGCTGTACTGAGTACTGAATACTCGAGTACCCAAGCACAGGTGCGCTGTACTGAGTACTAAATACTCGAGTACCCAAGCACAGGTGAGCTGTAAAATTATGCAAACATACTTCATGGCTTCCCACAGACATCTATAGTCAAACTCCACACTGCCTAAGCTATAACTAAGGAAAACACCTTTTATTCCTAATATGTAAATGATTAGTATAACGAGTTCATTTAAAGAGAAAACATAAACAGCCATTAACTCTCATAAAAAAGGTGAAACAGTTTATGTAATGTTCTGGTGTAAATGCATTGTCTAGCTCGTTATAAAATCAACAGTTATGATTTAAAGCAAGCGAACAAATCAGTTGTTGCCAATTCAGCAGGTTGATAAGAACATTATCATCATTAGCAAATTTTCTCACGTTAGAGGCATGCTTATTTGAACACAGCAAACAACTTCAAACAATACTGGTATTTTATCAGCACACCTTTCACAAATACTTCACATTATTATGACCACTTCCCTTCTTGTAAAGGAAGTCATGTTTTTGTGGCATTCTCCAAGGCAAGTCATTTATGAGGATGGCACTCTCATCTGATCTGGGTATGAACCCATCCTTGCAAATCATGTACACCCTGATACATACTGACTGTCTTTCCTCGGGCCGGATGGGAACTTCCAGCAAGACAATGTGGCATGTCACGCGGCTAGAAATGTCCGACATTGGCTGGAAGGGCACGACAGAGACAGAGTACTATCCTGGCCCCCTAATTCCCTCGACTTGAACCAAACTGAGCATCTGTGGGACTACTCGCTTGTCATGTTCACTCTGTGGATCCTATCCTACGCATCTTCCGGCAGCTGTGGGATGCACTCCAGTCAGCACAGGTCCAGATACCTGTGAGAACCTACCAAGACCTTACAGGGCCACTGCTAGTACATCTAGCTGCTGTCCATGCTGCACACAGCAGCAGCTGGTGGTCATAATAATGTGACTTGACTATGTAAGTACAACTGGCAAATATATTATTCAGCCACGCCCTCCATGACGTGCATTTTAGACTCATTAAGGTCTAATTATTACTTGATGTTCGAGTCATGCGGGGCAAACGGTGTGGAAACACAAAAGTGATTCTCAGAGATTACGCCGGGAAACACAAGGAGCTAAGATGATTAGTATTTCCAATACATCATGTTTCGAAGAACAACACTTCATCTTCCACAAATCAGTTACTGGGCACTGGGACAATCTAAATAAAGCTTTACATCCAAAGCAGAACTGGAAGTGACAGTGCGGAGACAATGACTAACGATGACCCAATTCAAGCATCACAGCGCACAAGCCATAAACATCTTCATGAATTGGTCCATCATTACACAGCCTAATGAATAGCTCTTGGCTTACTGAAATGTTCTCTGAGGAAAACAACAGAATTTTCTTGATATGGCTTTCATCTTACCGTCAATACCCAGAACCCCCTGTTTCTGGTTTTCAGGACAAGGCTCAAACTTGGCGACGATTTCGAGACAGTGCTCTTTGGTGACCCTCGTCATCTGAAACACAAACCCAAAGTAAGAAATGACACACAGGCAACAACAAACCATGTTACAGACAGATTATGCATGCACATAAAATCTCATCTCAGAAATCGCAAAAAATCGCAAAAAAAAAAACGGCTAAAGTGTTTACCAAAGAGAATGAAGCTAATCCCATTGAGAAACATCCCCGCATGTGACTGCCCCACTCGGCCTGTGGAATCCGATTGTTCTAGCCGACAGCTGGGCCCTAAATGGGCTGATTAGTCGATCAGATTTCCATCCATGCCAATCAGCATCAGGCCCTGTCTAACGGCAGGGGGAGGAGGGGGGCTGGGCCACCAACAGCTATGGTCCCAGGTCAGAGTTACGGTTTGCGCTAGCTCGATGTATTTGCAAGTGCTTAACCACAGGCAGGAGCTTTGGGCTAATTGGCTTGGTTAGCTTAGCTCAGAGCTCTTGCTTTGCTTTTGAGATAGAGTTGAACTGCCCATCAAGAGTCTAAGAGCGAGCTTTAATGATGGCCACTTTCTCCAGTTACTCAGAAAACTGGTAAAGGCAACAACAGTGCTGTAGTCTGGTCTTGGACTTGAGTCGTTTCAGACCTGTTTGGGATTTGGTACTGTTTGTACTTCAGCTTGTCCCAGTCTTGCTAAGCAGAGTTGAACTGGCTAGTGATGTAAGGTATATAGGCTAGTGCAAAAATTAAAAAGCATTTGAAAAGCATGTTTCTAATATCTAATAGGATGGTGAAGAACCAGACAGTAAAGTGTTGCACAGGTTTTCTATATAAACCCTATTGTATATTGTATTGTGCCACCACAGGCTAGAGATATACAGTACTTGTTGTTTGGCCATGTGTTCGAATAGACAACGTGAACCTACTGTTTAAAGGTACTGTGCAAAGACACATCACACAGTTGCGGGTAGTGTAGACTACTACTTCAAAACTTTCCACAGTTTTGATGCTGCTGAGTGTCCGCACTGCCCCTACTGTTTACTGTATGTGCTGCACCTTGCATACGCATAGTGTTAATATCTGAGGACGTCCAAACAGATGCACAAGAGGCAAAGAAGTAAACAGCAAGTATATATGTAGCCTTAAAACAAAGGGGTAGAAGACCCAATTAGCTAAAAGGACAGGAAGGGCTGTTGATGTCAGATGGATGACTTTACTGACTGGAGCATTAGTTTGGACAGTATACAGACTTCAGTTCATTTCAGTCAGAAAGAAGTTAGAAAACATCTTGATGCTAAAACCGACAAACAGAAATTACAGTCTAGAGAATTCATTGGCATAATTAAGCCCTGAATACAAAAACAGAGAGGCTGTTTAATCACACTTTAATAAGATATGATGATGCAGGCACTGACTGAATTCATTTAGAGTGATGATTAGTTGCATTCAGTCAGAGAGTTCAGAATGGGCACTGGGTGGAATAATGGGAATGAGCATTGGTTACATTCAATGATAGCGATCACTCATTTCAAAGAAACTTCTTACCCATTTGTGTCTGTTAGTAGAAGAGAAGCCATTTTATTCAGTAATTTGGAAGGAAATCAAATTTAATTTTGATTGATTCGGTCTTATTGCTGGCCCAGTCCCACTTTCACATGGACTCTGTCTTATGGTTTTAGACTTCTGACTTCTGAAAAACAGCCTTGGCTATAGCCCTTCATATAAAAAGAATAAGGTAAATGGTGATCTCTGACATTCGCACAGAGCTGTAGGTGATTTTCTTTTTTTCTTGGCTTCAACACTTTGTGTTCCATTTTAAATGGCATCTGTGCCTTTTATTAGATCTCAAGAATACCTGCTAATGAATTAAGTTATCTTGTATCTTCATTGCAAGCTACAGTCTTGTGACGATGCTGAAAGGTTCAAATCAAATCCAATCAAACCTGAATCTTAATTAAAATACATGATAAGGCCTAGAAATGCACAATGCATAAGCACAAAAAGACTGAACTGACTTCATCTCATCAACCAAATATATCTCCCTCCGAAAGTATGCTTCAGCGACAAACTGGCCTTGACTGACCACATTCATTGTCCATGTTTCCGTGTATACAAAGCCAGGGATGCCAAGGACTTTTTTTTTAAAGCCCTTTGATTTATTCAGCATCTAACAGCAGATCTAGGTGCTACAATAAAAATTCCCCTATGAAGCCTTAATAATAATAATAACAATGTAGAAGAGGCTCTTGTAATATGTGCCTTCTTGGGTGTGTGAGGCAGTGAGAGAAAGAGAATGGGAGACAGAGAGAAAGTGAGATCGGGAGAAAATGAGAAAGCGAGCGAGGCTTTCAGAGATGTCTGATTTTTTTAAAATGCCTTTGGTCCCATTAACAGGGAAGAGTCAGGCTGCATATTCATCACCAAGCTTATCAAATTACATGCCTGAGTTGAGAAAGAGGGCATGTAGCCGAGGGTACATATTAGAATGCTGGGGGAAGGCGTACACCTTTTAATGAGCAAGGAAACGGAACAAACTAGGTAGCGGGAATAAAGAAATATGACCACAATATGATACTGTTACAATGACGAAATGGTTACGATACACTTATCCAAAGTTTAAGTACTTATAGAACACTGAACACCTGCATATTTCATTCATCAACTGCAAAATATCCATTAATATTTTATGCACAATAATAAATCCACATTTCACTTGAAAGCTGAACTTTATAAGTACGAGATTTAGCTGGGGCTCCCAAGTAGTGCTTGGCACTATATCCAAAAATTAATATTACAGGATATTTTAAATTTGACTGATGGTTTTGATATTTTTGCTTCAGGTAAAACCATTTTAGATGTGTAGTAGGCCTATTTTTGTATGTGTACATGGGCTTATCATAATAAATTGTCCTTTTCACATTTAATAATAACAATAATACTAATAACCCTTTTTGCAATCAAAGTTAATCTTAGTTTGCATTCTGAAAAATAGTACATACCTACATCAAAGTATCGGGCTAACGCTCAGTCCACATGCATGGCATATACTGAGCTAACTTTTGCTTCTTGTCTGAATTTCTACATAACTAAAGGTGGCTTCCTGTTTGCCAGCTTTTTATTCCCTTCCACCTTAAATGCTGGAGCAGTTACATTTAGATGGCTGTACCTAAGAAGCCAACTTCAGCGTCATTGAATTTCTCTAACATGTATACTGGTACTTCTGACTGGCAGACACTCTTGGGATTTATTCATTATCAGCCGGCCCATAAACCCTGAGAACGCCTGATGCAGCTGATCGAATTAGTTGGTTCCGTTTAGGCAGTTTGAGTGTAAAGAGAAATGACTTAGTGTCCATGTTTGTTTAAGGCTAACCCATAACGTAATGTCTCCTTTATCCAGACAGACTGGACAAACAGAGCATGATGTGACTGAGAGACTATAGCAGTCATATGAAACGTGATGTCAGCATCCCTGGCTCAGGTGCACAACTGACCACACAGGCTAACGTTAGTTTGCTTTCCACTGCTTGCAGGTTGTGCTATTTGGGAATATTTCAGTATAAGGATTATGACCAAACTCATACTGCTGTCATGAGTTTCATTACATAACCCGGGGGTGTCCTATCTTATCCACAAAGGGCCAGTGTGGCTGCAGGTATTCATTCCCACTGAGCCAGAGCTTACCTGATTCCTGATTGATCAACTGCTCAACAACAGATCATGTGATCTCCTGGTTGGCTGGAACGAAAAGCTGCAGCCACACCGGCCCTTTGCGCATATGATTGGACACCGCTGATATCACCACTCCTAATTCATAACCCATCTAACCAGCACACACTTTTACATTTATGGTATTTAGCTGAAGCTCTTATCCAGAGCGACTGGTTAATCATATTACAGGGAGGCCAATGTAGTGTTAGGAGTCTTGCCCACGGACTCTTATTGGTGTAGCACAGCATAGTCACTCAGCCCGGGATTCGAACCCCAGTCTTCCACGTGTGGCGGTGGCTACTTGGCGGGTAGTGGTGTTAGCCTCTGAGCTACACCAACCACGGCTTGTGAAAGGTAAGCATCTACCAGGACTCACCTTTTGTTCAGTCTCAAGGAAGCGTGCCAGGTCATCCGTGTCCAGGTGGTCTTTATGGTTACTGTAAGTAAGCATCAACAGGTAAAGGTCCCGTCGGGTGGACATCATCTTGTAGAAGGAGCAGAACTCATCAAAGCCCAAAGTTCCCTGGTTATCATCTGTGTCCGCCTCCTATGGAAAAACATGGAAGTCAAACAGTCATAGCCATCAGAACAATTAGGATGGGGAGGGAGTGGGGGCGTGTCCTCCCACCCTTTCAAAAATGTATACCTGGTCCTGCCCAAGTTGGTTGATTGTTTTTGTTGCTTGTTTACACAAATGCTTGACCAAAGTATCCAAATTTAATCCATATTTAAGATAGGGGTACACGATACACCTCATGATACTCTATGATACAGGGTCCACATTCCACAATCAGTGTATTCTGAACTGCACCTGAATGAAGGAAACTTCTGACTGGAATCATATTGTTGCACAGGTTTCTAATGACACTGGAGCTGGGAGGCAGGAGGAACACTGGAGCTGATTGGTGCTGATAGTTTACAAACGTTACAGTTCAACCAGGGCTGTTGCTTTAGATGGCATAGTTGACAGCATATCCATGTTCCATGATGCATCGTCACACCTCTATGACACACATTCTCACAGTTTTGCACCGTGATAATATACCCCTACTGTGCTGAAACAGGATGTGCTGGTCTGTAATACAAACTAAGACTCAGTTAAAGAAGGAAAATGGTTAGTTAGTTCCTCAGCATGACTATGAAATGACTGACATGCAGATCGACCAACCTGAGAGTTCTCCCTGATGTCTAGGGGAACGCAACAAGGTGGATTAGCTGTAAACTAACTGGAACAAGTTGCTGAGAACCTCAAAACCCTTTTCACTCTACTAGGGCTAAAAGAAGAACAGATTTCATATCAAAAATCACAATTTCAAAAGAGTGCAATTAGGAATTGCGATTGTAATTATAGCCTACATAGCAACAGCATCATGTGGGGTTTAAAGTGGGGACATTCAAGCTGATAACATGGATCTTGTGAACAGCCTGTAGATCAGCAACCGATAGAAAGCAACCAAATACCCATGTGCTGTGACGTTATAACCACAGGCAACTGGCAATCTGGTGCATGTTGAAAGTCCAAGCCTAAGGCCATAAAGAGTAGACGCTCTAGTCTTCTTGGCCATATAAACAAGCCTACAGGCCTTCTTTAAATAAAAACAATGATAATTATAATATCAATTTATATTGCTGTCACAATATTGGTCAGAAAATCTGCAACTTGAGATTTCCCCCAAATCTTTCAGCCTTAGCAACTACTCCTCCATCAGGCTTACCAGTGTGCAGAGCACAACCTGTTTCTGGTGACTTAACATTTGTTCTATTAATGTATTTAAGCAGCTGCCTAATTTACCATATAACAAAACTTCACGACTAAAATTACCCATCATGCACATTTACATATAGTCTACATATGAATCCGGTTCCCAGGTGCTGCTAGCATTGAAGCATTTCCTCTAAAGAAGACCAAAGAAGGGATTGAGCTTTTCTTTCAGTCTGCTTTAAATGTAAACTAAACTAAAACATGCAAAGTAAACATTTCACAACAAATCCTGCACGTCAGAAAGCTCCGGAAGAGGCTGGAGGAGGCTGGTGGAGCCTGGTTACAAGAGTACCCATTCAATACAGGTTTCGGAGAGTGCGAGAAGCATCTTGGCTGTGCTGGACTTGTTCATTAGCATCTCTTCTCTCTGAACAAAAACACAGTAGAGAATCTTAAAAGCTATTCTCTCTCAGAGCAGAATGAGCCTACAACTCAGAGCTGCAGGGGAAATCGAGCTCCACACTCAGCATTTCTGTCAGCTTGAAGTTAACGGATAAACAGAAAGGATCCATTTCAATTTCGATCAGTTTTGAAGGCCAGTTTCTCAATGGAGAATGCTTAAAGGGCGGTAATGCTTCTAGACTAACCACTACTACCTTTAAATGAGCTTGGTTTCAGAAAGGTATTGACAAGTGGTGGTGCAAAGTACAAATACTGTGCACTAGAGTTAAAGAACAGACACCTAAGGTAAAGTATTCTTCCAATTATCTTTAGACCTCCACCTGAGTAAAAGTACTACACTAACACATTACACTTACTGAGTTACTGTACACCAACACACTACTTACACTACACTAACGCATTACACTTACGGAGTTACTGTACACCAACACACTACTTACAGTACACTAACACATTACACTTACTGAGTTACTGTACACCAACACACTACTTACACTACACTAACGCATTACACTTACTGAGTTACTGTACACCAACACACTACTTACAGTACACTAACACACTACACTTACTGAGTTACTGTACACCAACACACTACTTACAGCACACTAACACATTACACTTACTGTATTACTGTACACCAACACACTACTTACAGCACACCAACACACTACACTTACAGAGGTACTGTACACCAACACACTACACTTACAGTACACTAACACATTACACTTACTGAGTTACTGTACACCAACACACTACTTACAGCACACTAACGCATTACACCTACTGAGTTACTGTACACCTACACACTACTTACAGTACACTAACACACTACACTTACAGAGTTACTGTACACCTACTTACAGTACACTAACACTTACACTTACAGAGTACACCAACACACTACACTTACAGTACACTAACACATTACACTTACTGAGTTACTGTACACCAACACACTACTTACAGCACACTAACACATTACACTTACTGAGTTACTGTACACCTACACACTACTTACAGTACACTAACACACTACACTTACAGAGTTACTGTACACCAACACACTACACTTACAGTACACTAACACATTACACTTACTGAGTTACTGTACACCAACACACTACTTACAGCACACTAACACATTACACTTACTGAGTTACTGTACACCAACACACTACTTACAGCACACCAACACACTACACTTACAGAGGTACTGTACACCAACACACTACACTTACAGTACACTAACACATTACACTTACTGAGTTACTGTACACCAACACACTACTTACAGCACACTAACGCATTACACCTACTGAGTTACTGTACACCTACACACTACTTACAGTACACTAACACACTACACTTACAGAGTTACTGTACACCAACACACTACACTTACAGTACACTAACACATTACACTTACTGAGTTACTGTACACCAACACACTACTTACAGCACACTAACACATTACACTTACTGAGTTACTGTACACCTACACACTACTTACAGTACACTAACACACTACTTACAGTACACTAACACATTACACTTACAGAGTTACTGTACACCAACACACTACACTTACAGTACACTAACACATTACACTTACAGAGTTACTGTACACCAACACACTACACTTACAGTACACTAACACATTACACTTACTGAGTTACTGTACACCAACACACTACTTACACTGTACACCAACACACTACTTACAGTACACTAACACATTACACTTACTGAGTTACTGTACACCAACACACTACTTACAGTACACTAACACATTACACTTACTGAGTTACTGTACACCAACACACTACTTACATTACACTAACGCATTACACTTACTGAGTTACTGTACACCAACACACTACTTACAGTACACTAACACATTACACTTACTGAGTTACTGTACATGTAATGTTCATAAACTGACTGATATAACCTGAAATCATTTTTTTTATGTTCCCCAGTGAAACCCGGACAGGATGAAGCTGTTGGCCTCCGCCATTGTTATGTACCCGTCAGACGGTATAATCTAAAAGGATTTTGTTTGTCCAGGTGAATTTGCACTGAAGCATGCTGAAAGGATTTCATAGGGCAAGTGAGAACTGCTTGTGCACCTCCATCACGTTTGACACTTTAAACCCTGATCAGCGACCTGCTGCATAGGTGGCCACGTTGGGAGGATAAAGCACCTACGACTCAATGAACTGGAAAAAAGGTTCAGAACACTCTGCCCCGCTCCGTCTCTGCCCAATCCCCTCTGTGGTGAATAGCGAGATAGTAAAATGGGCTGGAGTCAGTGATTTTAAAATGATAGTTTGTGGGGGGGGGAAAAATCCAATTTAGGCAATCCCCCCCCCACTGCTCCGAACTCAATCAGCCATAACATGTTTGGTGTCCAAAGCTTGATTTCAGAGCTAACAGGTAACTGAAGCCCACACTTGGCAAATAAGGCAAACCATTTGCTTAAAAACCCAAATATACAGGGGTTGGACAATGAAACTGAAACACCTGGTTTTAGACCACAATCATTTATTAGTATGGTGTAGGGCCTCCTTTTGCGGCCAATACAGTGTCAGTTGGTCTTGGGAATGACATATACTGCGTCCTGCACAGTGGTCAGAGGGATTTTAAGCCATTCTTCTTGCAGGATAGTGGCCAGGTCACTACATGATGCTGGTGGAGGTTCATCCTTCTTGGTGGTATGCTGACATTACCCTGGATACCGTGGCTCTTGATACATCACAAAGACTTGCTGTCTTGGTCACAGATGCGCCAGCAAGACGTGCATCAACAATGTGTCCTCTTTTGAACTCTGGTATGTCACCCATAATGCTGTGTGCATTGCAGTATTTTGAGCAGAACTGTGCTCTTACCTGCTAACTGAACCTTCACACTCTGCTCTTACTGGTGCAATGTGCAGTTAATGAAGATTGGCCACCAGGCTGGTCCAATTTAGCCATGAGACCTCCCACACTAAAATGACAGGTGTTTCAGTTTCATTGTCCAACCCCTGTATACCTTAAATTAGGTTGAGCTGTGGGGGATACAAATAATTACACATGTCGTTCTAACTTCATCATAACAGAGGCAGTGAAGGTGGTTTGCAGCTTGGATCAAGAGTGGTGGTGATGGAATCTAGTTTTGTGGTTTGCAGTAAATCTACACATGTGCTAGCTTGTATATGGAATGCAGATAATGGTAAATCTCAAAATATGTTTCCTTTTGGAACTACCGAGCCCTACAACACTCTGCATGTTCATCTCCACCGTGACTGGATGTTAAGAAGGCTTATAGCTTTCAAATAGCTTCTAACTAGATCTTTATGTTGGGCCTATAATGGACCTTATCGCTGTACCTGACTGACCCAACGTCCATGATTGTGTACGTTCAGTGGTGCTCATCCTGTTAGAGCCAGCACCACTGGCAGACGACTGCACGACACAACACATGTCTGCCACTAACACCATGTCAACGTCGCCCAAGACTTGTACCAGACTTAGTGGACATGATCAACGAATCTGTGTGTGAAGGCACCATGGTTAGCGCCAAGATGAACAGTTTGGTAGCACACGTCCACAAGACCTGGTGTCACTCCACCTTCACACCAAGAGGAACCTCTACAACTCCATGCCGAGACGTCTGGCATATTGCATAAGCAAACATGGCTGCCTGACGCCATACTGAGACACTACTACTGTATGTGTAGCTTAATAAATATTGCTCATATCAGTCTATATTTATCATAATTGATTGTTCCTGGTAGCCTTTATCTTCCTTCCCAATAGCACTGCGTTCCAACACTTCCTTCTGGGTGTAGTTATTCTTTTTGACGATGAGTGTTTGGGGTTAGGGGACAATAAATAAAGTACACATGACTCTTTGCCAAGCTGTCGCCATCAGCAAATGGGAAACCGTTCTTCAAATCCCCAACGCTTCTGAAGACCCTACTTCAGTTTCTCCTTTCGCCACCTCCTTGGCAGGAACCTCAAATCCGTTGAGCTGACAAACAAAAGGCCAGGCAGAGGAAGAGAGCAAGGCCACGAGAACGAGATTGGCGGGCTATGGATCCAAGCTGCAGAGGATCAGAGGCTTGACAGATAGTGCAAAAACAGGTCATCAACACTTCAGGCGCCAAAGCAGGAGGGCATTATTCACACTCATTCTTCATCTTTTTTCCAGGAGCATCATTCACACTGGCGGATAAACCCTGTGCCTCGGCCCCGGCGTTCTGGAAAAGAACACTGGCCTTTTTATTCAGATCTGTAAACGACTGGTTTAAAAACAAACAGTCTGGAATCTGGGGGGAAAGCAATTAGGTGACCGCAATCAATGGAGGAGCCAGACTAATATCCATTAATACATTTCATAACGAGGGACACGGCAAGTACAGATTAAGCCAAATTCTGGATTAACCAGACTATAAAAAATGTTAATTGAATTAATACTTAGTCTGTTTATAGGAAATGGCTCAAAGTGGATCTCAAATGAGTCTGTAATCAGTACAGACTTCTCAGTTCTAGTACTATAGACCCCAGGAACTGCATATTTCATTTCCCCTGCTACATCAAGCCATAGGAAGTCATCTAAGACCTCCTGACTCACATTTACTCAACACATTCGATGAATAATGTCACTGTGCCAAAAAGAAAACGTTAGGCTTTCATCTTCAGCAATAAGACTTAAACAATTAACCCCTTATATCTAGAAGAGTCATCAGTCTAGAGATATGGGGGACCTCTTAGAGGAAGGAAGACCCCAAAAACACATTCTAGGACCACTGCTTGAAGAAACAGTGGAGTTATTCCAAGGCTGCTTGATGGTAGTCCAGTAGTTAAAGCTAGCAATCAGGTCATGGGAGATTAGCCTAGTTGTCTGATTCTCAAACTGGGGACAGTTAAGTGGGACAACTGCACCATGTGGTTTCTTGTTTCCATCTACTGTAACAAGAGCCGTCGTACAGAGATGTGGTTTGAGGCTCTAACATCCGAGGCAGTCCGGGATTTTTGGCATTCAGGGAAGCTTTAGAAAGAGAATAAATACATGCTGAGGTAAAAAGGAACTCAGGCCTAGGAGGAAAAGCAAGCCAAAGAGCAAAATAGCAGCTTGTTCAGCATTCTTTAGCCACAGCACACAGTTCGGAGAAGTCGTACAAACTTTTTCCACCTGATAATCAAAAGAAGTCACACAGCCAAGGCTAAAGCCTTCCCCAGCAGACAGATAGATACAGACACGCACCCGCGGCCAGATTGCTCCCCTGTGCTTTATTCTGTCTTACAATAAAGGCCATCTGTGTCCGTTTACAGCAGATGGGGTGGGCCCTGATGGAGTGTGAAGCTTAGCGACCTGCAAACAGCCGAGGTGAGATCTCCAGCACATACAGTACTTACACGCATGCTCGCTAATCTGGCCTGGCTGGAAATGGCTTTTTGAGACCAGGGAGACTCAACACGCACAAGTTCCCATGGTCAGGCAACGGTTGGGCCATGAAGAAGTCCTTGATGTGTCAAATTTGCCATTAGCCAACATACAGAACGACTCTTTACTTTTCAGACAATGCCTATGGAAAAGCTGCTAAACGCC
Source organism: Prochilodus magdalenae (assembly GCA_024036415.1). Classification (NCBI taxonomy): domain Eukaryota; kingdom Metazoa; phylum Chordata; class Actinopteri; order Characiformes; family Prochilodontidae; genus Prochilodus; species Prochilodus magdalenae. The sequence continues at coordinate 29,102 of JAMWET010006593.1, forward strand.
TCATACGTTTCGTCAGAACATGGTGAAATCCAAATGGGCCTTAATGATATTAAAGTCCTCTAGGGGACATTAACGGAGTTCATGCTCATGCACACATCACCCCCCACATTCACACAGGCTCAATAGATCAATCCAATTAATGTACCACACAAGACTGCTGGACAGTTGTAGCTGAATGTGCTAAGCATTGGGCACAATCTGCCTAAAAAGCAGACTATATGCGGAACTGCCATACAAAATTGAATGTAAATTAGATTTGATTTAATTTCCAGTCAAAATGGCCCCATAAGTACCATTAAGTTCTTTGCAATCAGCTTCAGTAAATAGGATGTTTATTTCAGCCACATTGTACCCAATTCTGGAACACATGGAACAGCATGTACCATGCAAATACTACCAGAAAGCAGTGAACTGCAAGATGTCTTCTACATCGTTTAATTGAAATCAGAACAAACAAGTGATGGTTAATATTTTACCTAATCGACTTTGCTGACTTCTGACAATGTATGCCATTTCAAAATATGTTGTCTGCAAGACATTCCAAAAATGTGTCCAACATCATCTAGGAAGATCTAGGAAGATAATCTGTTTTAAAACTTTCCTCATACATTTCAGCATCTACATTTTCTAAAACTGAATGCTTGTGAACTTCTATCCCACACTGCATTAAAAACCAGCATGCTTCTGTAATGAACTTCCACAGGGGCTCAGGAAAGCCTTGAAAAATCCTTGTGAACAATAGCCTCTCCGAAACTACAGATGCAGGTTAAGACTTAAAGAGAAAGCCATACCAACCACATTCAGAAACGCCACCGACTTCTCTGGGCTAAAGCTGACAAAGTGCCAATGAACAACATATGCTACCATTGAGAAGATGTCTTTTTCAGACATCCCTGCTTCAGCAAGACACAACCAAGCATTCCTGCAACAGTATGGCTGTTGAGATGCCTGTCTTCCATTAAAAACATGGGGTGCATTACAATGGGGAACATGCAACAAAGACCCCAGACTCCTGACCAGCTTTATATTAAACACGAATGGGAACAAATTTAACTTTCAAAATCACAGCAATTGAAGTCCTTAGTTCTCAAACATTTAGCAAGTGCTGTTAAAAGAAAAGATGATGTAACACAAAGGCAAACACGTTCCTGACCCAAATCTTTGTTGCAGGCAATTTATATAAGCATATAAAGAAATTATTAGTTGAAACATTAAATATCTTTGCACAGTTTTCAACTGAAAACAAAGTGTTCTGTTCCTGCTTTCCCAGCTATGTAGAATCGTCTCTGTAAACGCTTTATGCACCTTTTCAAGCATATACCTCTGGCTCAAAGACTCATATGTGCCCGCAGACACATGAATGGTCAGTCTAGTCAGTGGTAGGCGGCGTACCTTGAACATCTGCTTGACTTTCTGCCTGGGCAGGTTAACATTGAGCTTGTGCAGAAGCTGCAGCACCTCACTGATGCTCAGACTGCCGTCTCCGTTCTTATCCGCCTCTGTGAACGTCTGCTTCAACCATGTGGGCACACAGTTAAGGGTCTGACCACCACATAAAATAGAGACATACACCATACTACGACAAGGTGATGTACACAAGCTTAACCTACATCTTACTAAGCTTAAGCCCGCAGCTGCTGATGGTGCAGAGTACAGTTGGGTGATGTGGTATAAAAGCTATATAGAGAATATATATATATAGCTTTTATATACACACACACACACACTCACATATACATACATACATACATATACATATATATATATATATATATATATATATATATATGTATGTATGTATGTATGTATGTATATGTGAGTGTGTGTGTGTATATATAAATTATATACTGTGTATATATGTATATATATATATATACACAGTATATACATATACGCACACATGTGTGTGTGTGTGTATATATATATATATATATATATATATATATATATATATATATATATATATATATGTGTGTGTGTGTGTACATACATATACATGTGGTATATGATGTGATATATACACACACATGAGCATATATATTTAAATACTGACTGAATAAAAACAAATAAATCACCGTTACCATTTAGTATTCAGACAGAACCTGTAATAATGATTCACAATCTGATATCTTATTCCAGGAGATCACTGCACATCCCTGCGGCTTTCTATCTACACCTCTCTCATTCTCACTGCCTTACAGCTCGCAGTGCTGCTTACACTTCAGAACACTTCAAGGAATCCCTTCAGTGGAGGATTAGACTCTTAGATGGAGATATTTATAAGTTGCCTGTTTAAAAAATACTTATAAAATCATAAATTATACAGATTTAATCCTTGACATTTCCCAAACGAAGCGCATCCCAACAAGCACTTATCATAACGACAGCTTAAATGTCGAAATGCTAACATACAGGTAACAGAGGAACAATTCTGCCTTTCAACTTAATCTCTATCTGCCATCTCTGTTGTATATAGTTAATTACCATGGACCATAATTCCCCCATACTTAGAAAGAAACAGACCAGATTTAAAACCTGTTCTACTTTTCACAGTGTAGGTTACACATGCAGCAGATAGAGATCAGACTGAAAAAAGCCAGAGCATTCCTTTAAAGTAACCAGTTAGCATTATTTAATTTGCACAGTACTACCTGGCTCCCTATTAGATTTACATTTACACTTTTGGCATTTAGCTGACGCTCTTATCCAGAGCGATTTACAAGGTTAATCCTATTACAGGTAGGCCAGTGTGGTGTTAGGAGTCTTGCCCAAGGACTCTTATTGGTATAGCACAGCATAGTCACCCAGACTGGGATTCAAACCCCAATCTCTCACATGTGGTGGTTCCCTGGTGGGTAGCGGTGTTATCCACTGAGCTACACCAACCACATTAGCTTTCATTCATTATTAGCTCTCTTAGATAAATTATTCCATAAACCTTCCAAATGCATTATAAATGCATCTACAGTGAATAATCTGTAATCTCAGTTGCACCCAACATCTGGCAGCTGGTATTCTGCAATGCCCCATTAATAAGATTTTTAATTCAGCATCATTCACAGCTGGCAATATCCATCTGACAATAATAAGACTGGAGGATAAAACAGAGGAAAAAGGATATTGATCACGGGTACGCTGACGTTTGGCCAGACTGTCCTCATCGCTGATGCCTGCCATAAGGTACTTAAGGCCGGTAATCCAGGTGCGTGCCTCCTCGCCCGTGCCGGAAACCAGGTCCAGGGACTCCATGTGTTCACCATAATAGATGCTGAAGCAACAGTTAGGGTCGAAGCTGCCATCTGCATAGCGCTGGAATATCTCTGACTGCTTACCCTCGCACACCTCCCGGATGGAGTCGATGGAAACTGGGGGGAACAGAGAGTGGAGGAATTGTGTGAGGGTCAGTGATTGATAGGGAGGGTCAGGGAGACAGAGAAACCGATGGGATAAAGAGAAAGAAGGAGGAAAAAGAAAGAAAAAGTAAAAGAAAACCGAAGGTTGCAAAACTTCTGGGATCACATGTGTAGGAAGAGTGTGCAAGGTTTCAGAGTTCAGAGGAATGGAACATGGGAACAGTGTAAGGAATCAATCTTAATAAACATGAACGTTGCTTAACGTTCTAACATCCAAGGAAAAGCCTTTACTGATTGCTCCAATGTCACTGGAGCAATCAGTGAAGCTCTGGCACACAACGTAGTCATTGTACGTGTTGAAGGTGGTAGTGCAGTCAAGCTGTGATGTGATTCACGGATTGAGAGGAGGTGGTACAGTGCAGTGAATGTCTCATTCTAGGTGTGGAAAATGGCTCCAAAGCAGATGTTAATGTCTGGCTAAAAGGAGTGACTGCATTTGGGCGTGCCAAAGACCGAAGTGTGAAGGAAGTAGCTGAATTTGCAGGCATATGGAAGCGTATGGTCATACGGGTCTACCAGCAGTGGCAAAAATCTTAATCTACAGTAAAGGCTCCACAGCATTGTGTCTGGAAGGCATCCACCAACTTTGACCCATCTGCGCAAATTAGTTGAAGCAAGAGTGGCTGAACAGTGATGGAGCCTACATCCAGAAATCCAGATATTGAATCGCAACTGGTATTCATGCTTGTGGAGGCATTGCACACTATTAAATAGGTTTCACGCAGGTGACTATTTTTGTCCAGTGAGTATAATAACTAGTGATCATTAATTTTGCAGCACACAGCTCAATTGAGGCACACAAATCAAGAAAAATGCCCTCATTGATTGAAGAAGGAAAAAAAAAAACATTGGTCATAAAGCCTTAGTCTGATAATTAATGCTAATCAGTGGTCTAGAAAGGGGTACACTTAAAAACTTGTTAACTGTTATTGCACATTACAGCACCCTATTACCTGAATAGCGAATTGCCTTCTCCATAATTATTAGAACACAAAGCTGTCTGCTCTACATTACAAGCAAAGTGCCACAGCTGGTGTGCCTAAACGTTCCGCCATCATAACCCCCGTTAGCAACGCGCTCAGCACATTGAGGCGTTCTGTCAGTGAGAATATTGTACCATGACGGGCTAGAGGCTGGGGTGTTGGTTGGTTGTGAGACATGGCAGAGGATGAAAGCTTTTCATCAGCTCAACAGCAGGTTCAGCACCAGATCAAAACATTCGGCCGGAATAACATTTCCACAGAGTGACCTTGGGGCTGCGCTGGGCCGCTGTTGAATAATGCAAACTGGAGAGCTGACCGAGGCTAATAAGACCGCCTCTGCCGGCGTCTGCAGCAGCTTTGGTGTTCAAAAACATGCGCAATTGCAGAAGTTGCTCCGTTTCTGTGTGTCTAAAAGAGTTACCCACCTAAGTGAAGGAGCAATTGAGTACCTGCATGTCAGGTTCACTGTGACTCGAATCCTTCCTGTTACAGCAGACGCACTACTGAGGAAACTTAGAGTCCTTCAAGTCCTTCAATACTGATTTCACCAGCAACACAATCTGCCCAGCGATCATCGTGATGTGATGCAATCTCCTTTTTTAATTCAGAAATATGAAGATGAAGCTTTAATAAAATAAGCTCCCCGGACATGAAATTAATCATCTCTGTGATGTTCTGGGGGTGTTTTAATAACAAGGATATGGGTCCTTTGGTTGGGGGTGATGGTAAATATGAACCACAGTGCCTAGACTGAGCAGCTGGACAACCAAGTTTTGCCTTTTGCTTATCATCTAACCGAGGAACTTAACATCCCTATCCCTGTATTCCAAGATGACAAATCTGCACAGGGCTGCAAATGATAATCTGTGGGACTAGCTGGAACAACCAGTAAAATGGCAGGGAGGGCATGCACCTAATCTGGCCCAACTGTGCAACTCATTGATACAAGAGTGACTGAACAGTGATGTGGCCTACACTCAGAAACTTGCTGTATCGCAACTGGTACTTGTGAAGGTATTGCACACTATTAGGTATGTTGCACACAGGTGACTAATTTTTGCCTGGGGAGCTTATATATAATAACTAATGGACTAATGATATCTTTTGCAGCACACAGCTCAATTGTGGCACACAAGTTATGTAAAAATGCCCCATTAATTAAAAAAAAGAAAGAAAAACAGAAGAAACAACAATAATAACTTTGGTCAACAAGACTTAGTCTGATAATTATGCTAATTAATGCTAATCAGTGATCTAGAACGGAGTACACTGAACTACCGACCCAGAAACCTGTCCAGTCCATGCCAAATTGAATCACAGCTGTTATTTGTACTACTGTTATTCATATCACATCTGATATTATACACTATTGGGTATGTTTCAGTCACAGGTGACTATTTGTTTTTGTCTGGTGATCTTACCTAATATATACAGGGGTTGAACAATGAAACTGAAACACCTGGTTTTAGACCACAATCATTTATTAGTATGGTGTAGGGCCTCCTTTTGCGGCCAATACAGCGTCAGTTGGTCTTGGGAATGACATATACTGCGTCCTGCACAGTGGTCAGAGGGATTTTAAGCCATTCTTCTTGCAGGATAGTGGCCAGGTCACTACGTGATGCTGGTGGAGGTTCGTCCTTCTTGGTGGTATGCTGACATTACCCTGGATTACCGTGGCTCTTGATACATCACAAAGACTTGCTGTCTTGGTCACAGATGCGCCAGCAAGACGTGCACCAACAATTTGTCCTCTTTTTGAACTCTGGTATGTCTCCCATAATGTTTGTGTGCATTGCAGTATTTTGAGCAGAACTGTGCTCTTACTGCTAACTGAACCTTTCACACTCTGCTCTTACTGGTGCAATGTGCAATTAATGAAGATTGGCCACCAGGGCTGGTCCAATTTAGCCATGAGACCTCCCACACTAAAATGACAGGTGTTTCAGTTTTCATTGTCCAACCCCTGTATATATATATATATATATATATATATATATATATATATATATATATATATATATATATATATATATATATATATATATATAATTTTTTTTTTTTTTTAAGTTTTGAAGTTGTACTATTATGAAGCAGGACATTAGTTTTCATAGCTTTCTGTAGTGTTTCTCACATTACAGATCTCCTGTGCTTATTAAACGGCAAATGCTATGAATTTTTCCCATTTTAGCTCATTAGAAGACAGATGCCTCGTGTTGAATCTGCTCATCCATGAACACATCACTGGCGGGATTTAATTTGCTGCTTGCGTCCCGGGTGGAAAAGTGCAGAACGGCTTGGGATTTAGGCACCGGGACCATGTTGGTGGAAAAGGGCTACTAGTAATTTATGTTAGATATAAATAATGCATTTGAAATTCTCTCCCAAATATGCCTGTGTCTTTTTCCAGTGTGGGCTGCAACCACTCCGAACTGAGCCTGGGTATTGCTGTTCTAGATTAGTATTTACCAGCAAAGAGCAAAATGAAGAAACCACTTTGGTAAGAGGCTAGCTTGATCCACGTAAGTACACCTATGAAAGAGACAAAGTGTGCACTTGTCCCCTCACCTCCTTATTATAGCTATTTACTTCGTACACTCCGTACTTACAGCAAACTGACACTTACTTTTAGCCCTCTCGTTCTTCCTGGAAGGCCTCCAGCGGATACAGGACTTGTGCTCGTCCAGGTAGAAGTAGCGCACCAGGCCTTTGGAGCCGCCCCGCAGCTTCACCATCTGAGTCCCTGTCTGCATTGAGCTCATGCATTTCTCCACTGCGAGAGAAAGAGACAACAAAAACAGGGAAGAGTAAAGTTTTAGGCTGGTCTGGCAGGGCTAGGCTAGCTCAAAGGCATAATTCACTCAAAATGCTAAACCGCTAACATGATGAATGAAGCGATAAGAGTCCAGTTAGCATTACGGAAATGAAATCACGCTAAGTGGTCCCCAATAGCTTTCGTTCACCGTCAGCTACAACTTCATGAATGCACTAATATGGAGGTTTCTCGTTCATTATGCCATAAGTGTGATTGAGAGGAGCAGATACTAGTTTATCAGCACTTCCTGGACAAATGGATGCTACATAATCCTTAATGCTGAAAACCCGAAAGTGAGTGATTCAAGTGTAATTGCTTCTCACCTACATGAAAGGCGTTTGTAACCTCACATTTCACAGCTCTACAGATAGATCTGCTCCCATTCTGTTTACTACAGTACTGTATTTCCAAAATGACTGGGCTACAAAAGCACCAACAGGGGCCCGTCTGTGTCCTTGACACTGGACCATGCTTTAGTCAACCTCAAAAGCAACTGGAAAAGCATTAAGCATGCCCTTTCAGGATTCCACATGACAGATCACAACAGCCATCATGCATTTAACTCCGAATGCATCTGTGCTGGTAACAAGAAGACTATGTTCTCAGTCTCCCGACATCTATTTTCATAAGTCTCAAGTTATTGAGGAGGACAAATTATTAAGGAGGACATTAGAAATAAGCTTTCCTTCTGGCAATCTTTAGTCACAACATCCACATTCCCAGCTATTTAGCACTAACACGGCCATGGTGTCTCATTGATCTGCAGTATGAAATGTGGCGTGGAGAATGCTGTTCAAAGCATTACAATCTCCCACACTCCGCCTGATCAATAGAGCATTTGACCATGCTCTCGCATACTGCCACACATCCCCTCCAGTTCTGTGCCATGTACAAGCAGCAGTCAGTCATTAATAATAGAGGGCTGCCCTTCTGACTTCCACCCTACTTGTTCACATTGCCGACTTCAAATCTACATGAATAATGCTTGAGTAATAAAAATAACAATCATGTGAAAGTTGCTATGGCCACAAAGAAAAGTCATTTTACCATCACTAATTCATCATTACAGTACATAAGCCCACCGGACTAAACATGAGCCAACCTAATAGTGTGTAATACCTCCAGGAGGACAAACAACAGGTGCGATTCGATTTGGCATGGACTGGGCAAGTTTCTGGATGTAGGCCACATCAATGTTCAGCAATTCCTGCCATACAGAATTGCACAGTTCAGCCAGATTTGGTGGATGCCTGCCCTTGTACAATTCTGAGGAGAATTTCCTGTAGACTGGGGTTTTGCCACTGCTAGTAGACCTGTATGACTGTACATCATACACCTGCAGATTCTAATACTTTCCTCACACTACGGGCTTTTGGCAGTCCCAAAAACAATTGCTCCAATAACATCTGCTTTCCCATCAGGCACTGGGGCTACAACCACCTTAAACGCACAAGGAAACTAATTTCTTGTCCGGTAAGCTTACATTATACGTGGTTATTGGCTTTTTTTGGTGTTGTTAATGGAAAAGTGTTTGTTCAGAAATCCAAATGGCTTTTGAGTTTGCTAGAATGACACATTTTCCACCTAACCATTTTGTTTACATCCCCATTATGCAGAAATGATTAAAAACCAAATGTGCCCTGGGTAGACGACGTAGCTTCCAGGATACTGAAAACTCTAGAGTCACTACACGACTCTTTTCAACAGCATTCAGAGCTGAAGCACTCCTTATAACCTCAATCTAAACAGGTGGAGTCAAGAAGCATGTAATAAACAAATAAGCTTATGTGGCTTATATAGACTGGGAACTGACTAATACGTTATGTAATAGTGTTAACACGTTACTAATCCTTTATTTCAAAAAAAGACATGGAGGTTTTCCTAGGAACGGGCTCATTAACCTATACCACAATAGATCAAAAGCAGTCAAATACTGTAACCATAGTTTGAATGGAACTCTGTCTTGGGTTGTTGAGGAGCTTGGCAGGGGAGTGGCTGCTGACAGTGTGTCTCCTGCAGTATTGAAAACTTTTGAATGGCACACTGGGTTCATATTGTAGAGGTAACATCTGGCCAGCTTACCCAAGGCATGAGGAGTGCTGTTGCCTGCCTCATGACATCCAGTTTCTGAAACCCACATGCATGTGATAAACTGGAGATTGTAGCTATGCTATTAAACTATTAAGCATGAAGACTAATACAACACCACCACCTAAGAGATAAATTGCCCAGTCCTCCCAGAATAAAAGAGTCCGAGTCAAAGCTAAATGCTGCTCAAAGTGCAAACCAAAAGGTAGGCCAATGAAGCCTCAGGTATTAAATCCATATTTAAAGCAGGTACCAGAAGCGAAAGTACTGTCACAGCCTCATAACAACAAATGAGCAAACCATTACACGATAAAAGACACTGTGAGTTTATTAAAAAGTGCTCCTCCGTCGCTCCGCATTTCCGGCTCTTTCCGGCTCCTAATAGCGCCACGGCTCGTCTGGGACCTCGGCAAGCAGAGAGCTTAATTACGCTAGACGATCTATTCGCCCCAGAAGCTACAGGGCAGATGAAGTATATGAAGAGCAGTCGGAGGAAAGCAACCACATTATCAAATTTGGACTTGCATGATTCATAGAGGCTCGTTTTTCTAGGCAAGATATGGGTCAAGAGATTCTGCCAGAAGGGACGGATTCATATGCCAGTAATTCTGGGCAGTGAGACTGAACTGCTGAACCTGAACGACCTGAAGACGGTCAGGAATGATAGAACAAAAGGAAGAGGCCTTGCGACCGTGAGCAGACACTGTGAGGGGGGAAAGGCTGTAGTGCTGGCGGACATGTCCAATGCTGTGAAGAGGCACAGTCAGGTAAACGCTTTCCCACAGAGTCCGCTCTCTCTCTCTCTCACGCACACACACACATACATACACACACCAGACCGGTTGCTATGGCAACCAGGTTCAGGTTGCGCACGGTAATCAGGTTTTAAGAAAATCCTGATCCATAAATGAATCGCCTTGTGTGAAATTGCTCCTAATCTAGTTTTCCAATCATATTCAAATGTTTGCCAGATTGGCCGCATCACCGTTAACAGTCAAAATAAAGACGCAGTGAAGAGCCTCTCTCCTCCACCTGCGGCTCTGCAACACTGAAGTTACAGGATCACTTCGTCTGTGCGAACAAAGAGGGGAAGACATCAAAACTCGGTGAAAAAAGGGCACATGAAGTCGGCACTGCTCCTGGAAGAATATTTACCTGGAAAATTCTTCACACCTGGTTCAAGTGCTAGTGTAAGCAGACTGAGACTAGAGGTTAGGGAACAACCCTTGTGACCCAAGGCTAGGGCTGCCTGATTAAGGAGGAATAACTAATCACAATTCTTCCTGTCTGTTTTTGTATGGAGGACACAGTTATGAGTGAGTCGTAATTATGAGATATTAAGTCATAATTATTAGAAAGTAAGTCATAATTATGGAATAGGAAGTCATGATTAAGAAATGGTAAGTCAATGATGAGACAGTAAGTCAGTAAGTCAAAATTATTACTTATCAACTATTAAATTATAAATTAGAAAATATGAGATAGTAAGTCATAATTCAGAGAAATAAGATAGTAAATCACAATTGAGATAATAAGTCATAATTATGAGAAAGTCATAATTGAGATGCCAAGCCGTAATTATGAAAAAATAAGTTATAATTATGAGATAGTAAGTCAAAATTATGAGATGCTAAGTCAACTATTAAATTACAAATAAAGAAAATAGATAATAAGTCATATTTCAGAGAAATAAGATAGTATATCACAATTGAGATAAGTCAGAATTAAGTAAGTCATAATTATGAGAAAGCCATAATTGAGATGCCAAGCCGTAATTATGAAATAATAAGTTACAATTATGAGATAGTAAGTCAAAATTATGAGATAGTAAGTCAAACATGAGATGCTTAGTCATGATTATTAGATACTGTGTGGCCTTTTTTTCCTTGTCGCAAACTTGTCTTTTATAGTATTGCAAATGGGACGATCTGGTCTCTCAGTGGGACCAGAGCATCCCCTTCCTCAGTTAGCTGTGGGTGTGACATCACAGATTATAGCTGTTTGGCTGCTTCTGATTGGTCTAACTCATTTATAGTCAGGTTACAAGTTGTTAACGTTCTCCATGGGGGGATGAACACAAGACAAAACATGTTCAGAGATCTGCACTGTTGTAGGAATCAGGGAAACCAACAAAATGTATTTCAGGCAAAAACAAAGGGCTGCTGATTGTTTAGGCTGGAATCAATGATCATTAAAAATTAGATGATGCTATTTCTATTCATGATTTTACCCACTGTTTATAAACTACAATAGACTGAAATCCAAGCATGCATATGATTCACAGCTTATGGAACATAGCTCTTTTCATTTTCGGGAATTATATTTTGGCTCTGATTTGTAGGAAAAAAACAGGAGTTGACCAGATAATGAACAGGAACTGCAGATGTGCAAAGTTGAAGGAGGGATTCACTCTCAGAACTCACCACTCCCACGACAAAACATGCCAAAGAACATTAATGTGGGTCGAGTAGCTGGCAGCAATGTAGACAAAACTACACGGCAGGTCAAATGAACCTGTGACACTTGCTGCCATTTAAGCCTGTTCAAGCGAATTGAGCATTTGACCTGGCTGCCTTCTGGCTGTCTGCTCAATGTGTGTCACAACATGGCCAGGTGAGTCTCTCTGGCCATCACAGATTTAAGGGATTGCCTGACGTCCATATGCCAGCTTTGTAAACAGGTGCTCCTTCGATGCCTCACACACAATCAAATCTGCTCCTCAGCCCAGGTAGAGTCCACTATACAAGGTAATGAATAACACAGATTCAAGCTTCTCCTTGTAGAAACTGATGAAGCAGTGAGTGAACGCTGCTCTAAATTCACACTGTGTCCTCGTAAGGTTTCACAGCACGGCTCAGATATAGCTCTCAAAGCGTGGGACATTAAATAGATGTAACAAGAACAGCAAGAGACGCATCTGTCTTCTGCGAGAATTCCAAAACAATCTGTTCGAATTAGTTCAGCCTCATCAATCACTTTCAAAGCGACGAAGAAGCCCTCCACATCAGCAGAGGTGAAGAACAATATCCAGGGCTGGAATAATCAAACGACAAACTCGGCATGCTGAAGTCTGAGTAATCTGAGCAGATAATTCCCCACTGGTTGCCTGCAGATCAAACCTAACTCTTCGCAATTACGCCCAGACATATATTTCACAATGTTCAGAACGATATTCAATTTTTAATCACAAACGGTCATTTCCCAAACCCCACAGCGGAGCCATTCTGGAAGTCTTATTTAAAGGGAAGGCCTATATTTGAAGCTTTATGAGGGAGCGCATAAGGGGTATCGTTCTCAGTTAGGATTCTTAATTAAATGGTCGGCTGTGACATAAAATCTCAAATTGCATTGATTTACTACAGTTATTTTGGTTGCCCAAAGGTTACCCTGCTCCGCAGCCCAGGTAGTACGACTTTACAAGGTCATTAATAACACAAATCAAGTGTTTCTTTATGGAAACTGATGAAGCAGTGCGTGAACATGATCAAATCTGACGTTTCATTGATTTACTTGACTGGAGGATATATATATGTATGTAGCACACACATAAAGAACATTGATATACGCAATGATCTTTGATATATATGGAAGGAACATTTATTTTATATATATATATATATATACGTATATACATATACATATACATATACATATACATATATATACATATACACACATTTTATATATATATATATATATATATATATATATATATATATATATATATATATATATATATATATATATGTATATATATATATATACACACACACACACACACACATACATACACACACTGTATACATATATACACACATATATCAATGTTCCTTCCATCAATGAAATCAATGAACTTTGAAATATATGTAATGCGCATTGTGTGTGTGTATATATATACATATACATATATACATATAATGCTCAGTCTCTATATTTCTAAGTTCATTGATTTACTTTACAGACAACAAGAGAATACCAGCACAAGTTATTTTGAATAGTTTAGATTTTTTCAAAATTTTTGATATTTTTGATTTGTGTACATATGTTCCAATACCCATGTATGAACTGGGACTAGCTCCCTTTGGATTAGCATTACAGCATCACCTAAGGATTATGTATATGCAGTAAAATTAATAAAATACTAGTAGTTTGGCACGCTAACCAGATGCCGTCAACATTCGCTCTACCGTAGAACACCACATGCATCACCAAATATTAACTTGACAACATATCAGCTCATTCACACATCTGGTCAATGAATATGGCTGGTCAGAATCTATTCTATATTATGAAATTGGTGCAGCTGAACTGCTGCCCTCAGGTCTGTGCACCTCCGGCTCTTACCAAACATGCCCAGCTTCCATTTGGAGCCAGCCACAATGCCGCCGCTGATCCAAAAGAAGTCTTCGATGAGGCGGGACAGGCTGAGCTTGTGGAGGGCTTTAGAGAAAGATGCGCCAGAGACTGGCGTAGGGGCTCGTTCAGACCCAGCCTCGGGCCGACCTAAGGGCACCATGGCTGGTGGCATGAGGACAGATGATACGGGTCCCACGCTCAACACGGCTGCACTCATGCTTCTTGGAGTTTTGGACGAAGGAACCAAGCAGATCCCGGTTTTTCTGCCTGTTCTCTGTGAACAGCCTCAAAAAAAGGACATCAAAAGTGGAAGAACTTCGGTGCTAAAGACTGACACATTGTCCAACCAGCATTGTAGTCCAAGAGTGCTTCCAAGAATCCTTGAAGTTCTCAAGAACAAAAAAAAAAGACGCCTCAATTAATTCTCCATTCTAAGGTGCCCCAAAAAACCTAGAGCAAGTTTGAGTTCAATTGTAACTTCACTTAAGTCCGTAGTGTGACTGTATCCGGAAAAGAGATTTAGCGCTGGGAGATGGTGCATTAGGGCGAGTGCTAACAACTAACTGTGCGACATGTGTCAGGCAGATAGCCTAAATCCCCTCGGAAATGTAATCCAGGTCCAAGGGATTTAGGTGGACTGCTGCACGTAGTGGCCCAGGAAAAGGGGATAGAGGGAGAGGGGGTGTCTGGGAAAGAGAGCGAGGCTCAGGCAAAAGGTAAGCAAGAGCTAGAAACAGAGTAGATGCAGAAAGAACAAGGAAGCAACACAGAAAACCACAGAGTGAGGTAAAGAGAAAGGGTAGAGCGAAGGAGAAAGAGTGATGTGGGTAATGGAATATAAACGGAGGCTCAGGCTTTGAAACCGAAACACAAAGTGGCCCGGCATACAAAGGAAGCATCATCCTAAGATTTGTTCCCAGCTAAGTAATTGTAGGGAGGAAAAAAGAGGGGGAAAAAAAGGAAAAATATCAAAGTCATGACATAACTCCAGACTGTCTGCCGGCACAGATAAAACACAGATGAAAGACTTGGGAGGGTCTTTTTTTCTTCCCCGTGATGCCTTCTATCAGTCTCCCCATCAGGCTGAAGTGAGACTAGTAAGTGCAGCTCACTCATAAGACAGCTGGAGAACTTCTGAAAGCCACCATACAGAGGAGGAGGAGAGAGTGGAGGATGGGGGGGTCTGGGTGGTGTTTAATTGAAAACAAAGCTGAAAATAGCTCGAGCAATATCGGGTATCCTCTTGTCTGTTTTGCAAAAAAAAAAAAAAAACAGCAGCATTCCGGCTTTCTCATTATTCCTTCAAGCACTAAGGACTGTTCGGATAGGAAGCCAAATATAACAAATGCAATATCGGGTGCGGGTTGAGAGGGCCGAAGCTAGGGCAGGAGCAGTTTTCAGGTTCACTCATTGGAAATGTGCTAACATGCAAACAGATATTCTATTACTCCAGTCGGACGATTGTTTATTCCATGTATATTAATATTTCTCTGTCAAATTAAACTCTTAGGTGCACACGCTGATTCAACAGCACATAAATGTTCTGATTACAAAAGATACGAAGAATATTTGAGAAAGCGTTCCCACCATTTTCCAAGGGAAAAATAAAACAGAGCTTGGTGTACAATTCATTATTGGGAAGCACAATGATAAAGGAAAGTCAATATGGACAGAAATCAGTATATGAGGATGTATGTTTTGAACTGCAGAGGTGCAGAACGTTTAGGTGATGATGAAGCTTAAAGAACTTTCAAATTTCATTCATTTAACTGCATTGGTAACCCTCTACAAACAGACGTCACATGTTTCCATAAGGCTCCTCCAGGTAGGTGTCGATTTTTTTTATTTTACATTTTATTAATTTGTATATTTATATATTAATTATACATATTAATCCTAATGTGCATGAAAATTGCTGAAAATCAGCTGGGATTTTCAATATAGGTACATCCCTTGTGACTTAGGACACTAGGCCCGCACCAAACACAAATGCAGGTACGCATTGTAACTGCTCTTCTCCGTGCACTCAAGAAGCCTTAAAGTAGAGACAGTCCAGGAACCGTGCAAGCTTTTCATTTGTCTTGTTTCATTTAGCCTGTCCTACTTAGCATTACATGTTCTGCGATGTGAGTATAGCGGATGTGCACCATATATGCATATGCATATATGCAGCCCTAATTTACACCTCTACAGCATGCATCACCTGCAGATCACCTCATGTATATATGAGCTCTGGTTCATTAAAGGTGTTCTGCTCACTACTACATAGTCTAGAATGTGGGCTAAGTCATTCTGGAATATAGGCACTGAATATCAGTCAGGTGCTTGTGCCTGCGAGATCAGAACGAATGGTCAATGGATCATAAGACAGCGGAGCTCTCACAATTACACTTGCTAGGTCAGCTTTCACTTGGTCACCATCTTTGCGATTAGGAATGTCCAGTGGAGAATTTTGGAGAAATACGTCATCCAATGTAGAGGTCACTGTAAAGCTATTAAACCAACATACTCTGCACATGTATGATATGTAGCCACAAGCGCAAAATAAACCCACTCATAAACTTCCCTGGACTTGAGGAATCAAAGCTGCAGGTCCGTCTTTAACTGGTTCACAGCAATGGTTGAGCAAAGGCATATCGTGATGTTCGGTAGTGAGAACAACAATATCGCAAAGCCCTGCGTCCAACCGAGAGGGAAAGCCATACAAGTACACAGAGCAGTCCACACACAGCCTAGTTACTGCACCTGTCTGCAAGAGCCCGACTGTCAGACAGAATGAAACCGAAGTTACTCATCACAACAACAAGCAGTGTTCAGCAGGCTTTTCAGGACTAGGGCTGTTGGCATCGGGAGGCCTCTATTGTTGTGGTACTAGATACGCCCAGCAAGACGCGGAAAGGCCTGCTCCCAGGTTTAACAGCCTGCTGTAGCGATCAATCCATACTCTGTTCTAAAGCACTGCCAGTTCCAGATGATCCATAGATAACTTAACAATGACTTACTCTTTTCCTCTGCCATGGCTGTCTGTTTTCAGTGCTCATTTGCAGAGTGGAGAGAGCTGACATGTACACAGTTAACATTACCCTAGCTCATATCATTTGCCTAGACTTCTCAGATGCCGTGGCATGATGTGGTGCTAATATGATGAAGCAGGCAGAGGCGTGTGCCAGATTATAAATATCTCACTACAAGGGATCTAGAATTACTGCTGAACCACCGAATCTCCACAGCTACCGGATTCATGGTGCCAAAAGCGGTGTAAGAATGTGTCAACAGAACAGAACGTCTTTCGTAGCCTGAGGACTGTCAGCACATCCTCAGCCTGCTTCATATGTTTGTTTTTGTTAAGGTTATTGGCCTACAGTTCCACCCATATTCAACCTGAACGCCTCTGGAGGCATTGTGTTCTACAGGCTCTATGGTATAGAAGTAGGGTCTCGTTAAGTTAGTTAAGTTTAACTTTTTCAGCAGTCCATTAATTCTGCACATCTAATTATATTTGAAGCAGTAAGTAATCATGACACTTGCCATCTCTGCCATTTGTCTTGGTTCATAATGGGGTCAGGTTGGGATAGTGAAATGCAAGTTTAAAGATGTTTTTGATGGGATATAAAGTCAGTTTTTTTGTAAATGGGTTAATTCATGTTTCATTTTTGGTAGATTATCAGATTTAAAGGGCTGCACCAATATGGGTAGTGTGGGCCAGAGCTAACGATTTTTTTTGTTTGTTTTTAGTGGCAAAAATGTTCTATCCCCCAATTTTTTGCCCAAAAATATGAATAAAAAGACAGAAATTCCAGAAAACATGCAAATACTATAAAAATTTGTCTAAAAAAACTATTTTTTACACTAGTACAAGATGGAACAGTTAGAATATCAATAATGCCACATGTGAAAAATGGTGATGGAAAAGGTTTTGGAAAAAAGTTAACATGACCCTATTCCATTTGATCTTATTGGTTGGCATACAGCACATACACAATTGTCAATTGTCAAACTGTTGTCAAGCCCATCCTCTTTTTACTCTGCACAAGTGACCAACACAATGCAGATTCTCTTTTATCACTTGGCTGGGTGGCAAGTAACCGGTATCAACTGGCCCTACAGATGGTCTGATCATGGCATGGAGCTCTTCATTCCTTCTAGTATCCTGATGTACAGTACAATCCAAAGCGTATTGGAAAGTATTGGATGCAAGGTGGACATCATCAATACCATTTACAGATTCCAGCCTCATTGGTTGAGCCATCGTTTGTCCTGCTGGGATCAACATTGCCATAAAAACATGTGTCAAATGTCAAGACAATTCTAGGTAATGTAACAGTCACCTCTCCAACTTACTCATTTTGATGCCAACCCTAATCATGATAGCCTACAGCATCTAACGTTTCTGAGCTGTAGTGAACAGAAAACAGTAGTAAATGGGAAAAAAAAAAAAATTGATCTGCATTTTTTAAAACTATCATAAAAAAATATCATAAATCCTCAAAACATTTGCAAAATGTTAAAATGGAAACATGAATAATAACCTAAATGTCCTGCTCTTCTGGAGTAATTTCTAAATAAATGCAGCATGAAATACATTAAATTAGATTTTGGAAAAATCTAAAACATTAATCTATCGATATCTCTGATTCTGAAACCATCGCGCGTGCTTACATGCGATCCCCTATGACTCGTGAATCGGTTCAAATGATTGATTCATCCGCCCGTCTTTGCGTCTCAGAGCCGAAGAGTCGAGTGAGTCAGTAAGGCTCTGTGGATGTTTCCTCACGCTGTGCCTTTTTCCCCAGTCCTCTTAAAAGTTTAAATAACAGTCTCCACTCACCGTGACTGTCGTGCTGACTGATAGTCTTGGACTTCACAGGTACACAATCGTGACATTTCACGTGAATGATGACCAAACACTAATAGAAGCCTAAATTAATGAGTCGTGTCCTCATTTGACTCTTCACTGAATCATTCGTTTAAAGCGGTCTACGGTGAGAAAATGTGATTGGGAAGCAGTCCTTGTTTTCGTGTCTGTTTTGCTTTAACTGTCTTTTTTGAACCAGCTCTAGTGTGATTAGATATTTAGACCAAAATAGACTTCGACGGGTGAATTACTGCTGTACATATACCTGTAACTCGACACACCTTACGCGTGGAGCGGTGGCTAATATTTCACTGAGGGACTGCCTGTATTTGAATCAGCTGAAACGTTGACTGGTGGACCGTACCACTCTCGGTGGGGGCGGGGGGGATCCTTGGGTTCAGATAACGCTAAGGCTATTAACTGTAATCTATTTTTGTTATTAGCCTAATCGACGCGTAATTATGAAACCTTGTTTACTATGAGAAAAGACCAATGTGGCTCATTAGCGAGGAAAGATTAGGATTATTAAAAGAGTGTTCAATTGTCTCTCTCTCTCTGTTGGTCTATGTTGGAACGTCCTGCTTTACTGACTGATTAGATAGATAGATAGATAGATAGATAGATAGATAGATAGATAGATAGATAGATAGATACTTTATTGATCCCAGAGGGAAATTCTAGACATATATGCAACATATATGTGCATATGATGCAGTAAATGACAGATCGTTACAAAATCTTTATGTAATTTACTTTCAGTAGGCTGGTGAGTATGTCAGCTCACACAACATTATATATTACACAGTCGAGTCACATTATTATGACCAGCAGTTATTATACATTGTTACCACCGAGTGCAGCAGCTAGTTTGGAGCGACTAGGTTGTCACAGGTGTCTGGAGCCATGCTGACTAAGGTGCATCCCACAGCTGCTTGAAGATGTTTGGGGGAGGATCCATAAAGTGAACACAACAATTGAGGTGGTCCCACAGATGCTCAGTTGGGTTTTCAATTTTGGGGAATTAGTGGGACAGGGTAGTACTTGTCAGTCATGCTATTCCGATCAGTGTCAGAAATTTCTAGCCATGTAAAATGATGCAATGTCTTACTGGAAGATCCCATCCGTGCCAGGGAAGGGAATCAGCATGTATGGGTGTACGTGATCTGCAAGGATGGATCAGTTCCCAGATTGGTTGAGAGCACTTTCCACATGGAGAAGTGGGCCCTAAGAATTCCAAGAAAACGTGATTTCCTTTTTAAGCTACGCACCGCCACTGTCGAAAGTAGGAAGAGGTCATAATAATGTGACTCAGTGTATGTCCAAGTATGTAACGAGGTTATCTGAAGGCAAACAGTCTAACTGGTAGATTTTGGCACAGAGCTTTATGTAGCAGGCCATATGCCTCAGGATGAACAGATGAAGAAATTGTCAGTTCATTCATTGCTATGGCTTTAGCTTGTCATCAGGCCATTCCTGAAAACTGAAGCCATTGTCTGTTTCAGCCAGTGAATGAGGAGTCTACAAGTTCAGTATCAGTGGGCCACGTTCACCAACCGTTGCTTCCTAAAACTCTTTGTTCCTGGGTAAGAATAGAATCTACACACACCCCAGAGCACAAAGGTGGAAACAGTTCCTCAGTTTAAGAACATGCCAAAAATCTGACTTTCTCACAAAACTAACAACCCCAGAAACACAAAGGAGAAAACAGTTCCTCAGTAATTTAAGAACCTGCAAACAAATCTGACTTTTGGTCACAAAAAGTAATAATAGAAACTGGATGCTGTGAGCCTCATGTGTCTAAGGCAGAGACACTCTAAAATTACGAAGCTACAAGTTTTTGAATTGTTCGCCATAGTGCAGTAATAATAGGAGCCAGATGCCGTGTTTAATGCCTCTCAAAGCTACACTGCATTACGAAGCTACAAGTTTTGGTTTTATGCTGATGTAGACATGAAATCCGTATAGTGATAAATTCAGTTTTCTCTTGTGGCAGGTTTATGAAGGATCAACTGAATGAACCAATCTGCAGTAGTGCCACATTAAGCTGTACACACATAGCACATAACCCACTACTTACATTATTTACCAGATAGTCCTGGTGCTTAAACTAAAACAAAGTGTTTAGAGAAAAACAAAGGTTCTACTACCGGAAAAAAGGACCCTGTGTGAATTGGCCTTAAACCAGATATTCCAATAATACATTCTGTGAAAAGTAAAGGGATCAACCAGGTATTCCTGATAGGGGCCTTTATACGCAGGTTTTGTTTGAGTGGCGGTAACCTGTAGGCAGAGGTGTAGATAGTGACTTTCCGAGCCCCTGCTGCATGTCTGATGCTTCTCGTATAGCATTATTCTCCATCTGGTCCAAGGTCGACACATAAGTGGCTGACGGTGTGCTCTGAGCCTTTGTCCTTCTGAAAGAAAGCATCTACACTAAGGCCATAGTTAGCATCCTGATGTACTACAGTACGCATACTGCATAGCAAATGAAGTTACTAAAGTTAGAAACCCAAGGACTTGATCAGCTGGGACCAGTGAGCTGCCCTTGCTTGTGAAACAAAAAGACACAGTGATGATAAATATACACAAACATCTCAAACAACCAGACTAGAACAGCACTGGTCATGTGTCTGAAGCTGTATAACCTTCAGGGACAGAGCACGCAGTCAAACCACACCTAATGGAATGAAGCACTATGGTATAAATAAAAGTTGACATGGTTCAATGGACACCACCACTACCACCCAGTGTGTTTTACAGTGTGGGAGACACGGTGGGTGACTGGGGCTCAAATCCCCCTTTGGGTGACTATGCTGTACCAATGAGAGTCCTTTGTGAGGGGGGTTAAAGACCTGCATTGCCCTACGATAAACCTTTCCAGTAATTCTGAATGAGAGCAGCTAAATGCCATAGAGTTAAAAAAAAATAGCTGTGTTTCAGTATATTGTACATTAACTTTGTGGTATATAACAAATTGATTTTCTGTGAGGCTGCTTTGAGACAACGTTGGTTGTAAAAAGCGCTATACAAATAAACATTGATTGATTGATTGATTTCAGTCCAGAATGATGAGGAATACAAGGCAGGCTGTCAGTGCAGAGATCATTTACCTATATTAAAGGTACAGTAATTAAACAAGCTTGCTAAATTCTAAAGGATGAAGCCAGCTTGGAAACGGTCATGTAGAAATGGTAGTTTTGTAAACGGTTGGTGAAACTACGCCATCATAATAAGTGGGCCACGAAGGGGGTGGGGAGGAATGGAGAATGTGAGCACCCTTTCATTTGCCAATGAAGAACTTGTTGATCTTAATAAAACTACAGCTAGTACTCATTTCACTTGTAATGCTGAGCAGTGCCACCTACCACCTACTGCTCCATGTTGGCTAGGCTAAGCTAAGTGTTCAGCGGTAATTATTTCTCTTCTCCTTCTGTGTGTTTTCTGAAATCCATTTTTCCTTGTGCAGGACTTTGAGCTGCTGTGTTGAAAATGTTCTACAAATACAGTTTATCATAATTATTGTTATTAAACTCAAACGCGCATCCACGCTCCCACATATGCACGCGCACACACAGGGCTCACAGGGAAGGCTCCTGTTGGTTCATAGACGTCAAGAACGGCACCGAGAGGGCAGCCTCCGGTACAGAGAGAATGCGAATGCGAGGGAACAGATGGCAGCACAGAGGAAAGGATTGGGAGTCCTGCTGCTAAACTTTCCCCGGGTGGACCACTGTGAAGGGAGGGGGCTCTGATTTAACTAATCCTGCGCCTCTCGCCTGCAGCCGACTTGATGCTCATTTTGACCAAAGCCAGAGAATACAATGGAAAGGCGCCTGGAATGCAAAGCTGGGTGATTGTGATGTAACATAAAGGCACTTGTGAACCCCGTGACTTTTTATTTGCCCTCTCTGATAGTCTTGACACAGTGTTGTGGGTAAAGGTGCTTCACTTTCTACAGAGGTCGGATTACATCTTGGAATTGTCTTAGCTTTTGCATCTCATAGTTTAATGTGGGTATAAGAGATGACCTGGTACCACTTTCTTTTTGGATGACAGTGCTTGTAGGGATCAACAGTGCTGGGTATCAGTATTGGGGCTGTATGAACATAACATGCTGGATCAGAAATGAAAGGGAATAACCACTCCCATTCAATCCTGCAAGAAATCTGTTTTTTTAATAGCACAGTCACAAGGGCCCTTATTCATCAAAGCTGCATGAAAACGAGTGCAGATTTGACCGCCCTGCATGAAGCACAAACTCCCCGTCTCATTCAGGAAACTGTGAGTTGAATGTGCTTGATGAATCAGCCTTGCTCCTGCTTACGGGTACCTTATTTACATTTGCCCAGTCTAATGCATGCAGATGTTAAATAGTGAGTGAGACAATAGCAAAGAGTTCAGGAGGCACATGAGCCAGTGGTGTCCTCATAGGAGGGGTTTGGGGTTGTACAGGATGTGTGCTGCTCCTTCCTACTGACCAGAGCTTTAATATATCTGTAGTGTTACACTCATTGTCAAAAGAATAGTTGCAGCCAGAAGGAATTGTCAGGTTGCAGTGCTATTGGGAAGGAAGATAAAGGTTACCGGGAACAATAAATTATGATGAATTGAGGTAACATTTATTAAGCTACACATACAGGAATAGTGTCTCTCAGTATGGCATCGGGCTGCCATGTTTGCTAATGCAACAGATGTCTCGACATGCAGCTTGAATGTTCTCACACAGTTCCTGCTGATTTTGTGGTGGAAGTGAAGAGACACCAGGCCTGCTGGACGTGTGGCAGAAAACCGTTCTTGGTGCTGCTCATGCTGCACATAGATTAGTTGGTTGTCTCCACCAAAACAAAAGCTGGACTTTCTGAGTCTCTCCATGTCCTTGGTGGCATTGAGGTGGTGTTAAGGGCAGTCATTGTAACAATATGTGTGCATGTAGTCCTGCCCGTCCTTGCTTACGCTGAACGTGAAACTTGAATCATTGGCACGTTTAATGATGTTAACCCTACCCACCAACTTTCATTCCTGTCGGTAGATTCCTGTGAGACAGGAGCCGCGCTTCGGTATGGTATGGTATGGTATGGTATGGTATGGTATGGTATTGTATGGTACGGTATTGTATTGTATGACATTGTATGGTATGGTATGGTATTGTATTATATGGTATTGTATTGTATTGTATTATTTTGTATTGTATGGTATGGTAATGGTATTGTACTATATGGTATGGTTTGGTATGGTATGGTATGGTATGGTATGGTATGGTATGGTATGGTATGGTATGGTATGGTATTGTATTATATGGTATGGTATGGTATTGTATTATATGGTATGGTATGGTATTATTTTGTATTGTATGGTATGGTATGGTATTATTTTGTATTGTATGGTACGGTATGGTATTGTGTGGTACTGTATGGTATTCTATGGTATGGTATGGTATGGTATGGTATGGTATGGTATGGTATGGTATGGTATGGTACGGTATTGTATTGTATGATATTGTATGGTATGGTATGGTATGGTATGGTATTATATGGTATTGTATTGTATTGTATTGTATTATTTTGTATTGTATGGTATGGTATGGTATGGTATGGTATGGTAATGGTATTGTACTATATGGTATGGTATGGTATGGTATGGTATGGTATGGTATGGTATGGTATGGTATGGTATGGTATTGCATTGTATTGTATTGTATGGTATTGTATTATATGGTTTGGTATGGTATGGTATGGTATGGTATGGTGTGGTATGGTATGGTATGGTATGGTATGGTATGGTATGGTATTGTATTGTATTATATGGTATGGTATGATATGATATGGTATGGTATGGTACGCTATTGTATTGTATTGGACAGTATTGTTACATACCCATCAAACAGTCACTATAATGCATCTGAGACCATTGGTGCCATGCTGACTTTACACAGACCCACCATACAGATTACTAGCTACAACTGGAGCCAAAACACTGGGTATGAGTCATGTTAATGGTCAGGATCACTCGTCTGTCCAGGCTGCGACCCAAGCTGTTGGTGTAATAGCATGACTAATCTTCTGTCTATGTTAAGTCTGGAGGCAGTGTGCCCAGTGCCACAGTAAAATCCCTGGTATTGTTTGAAGCCCTACAGAGATTAAATGGATCTAATTTAAGCCTCCAGGTGTAAATGTGACTTGGCAGGAGTTCATTTAACACAGCTAGATTTAGTCTGGAAATTTAGAGCATGTATGGTACTGTATAGTGCAGAAGTCAGAGACCACTGACCATGTAGTCTTGTGTCATGCCAGTGGTGCTGGCACTAACAGGGTGACTCATGGAGCAACATCATTTTCAGCGCTAAGGCCCACCCCATTGTTTACGTCATGTGTGCAGGCGAGCGCTAAACTTGAATAATTCAAATGTCTTATGATGTCAGAACCAAGTTTCATTAATGTGGGTTGATTCTTCTGGGTGCAACTAGTTTTTGACGATGTGCGTATGTGAGTAAGTTGCAGTTAGTTGCATTTGGTTATATCAGTGTGCATATTAATGGTAAGTGAATTTGCTTTAGTACAGGGATTACTGTGTGCACAGTTATTAATATTATCATTAATTTTTCAGTTTTTATTGTCATTGTCAATAATTTTGCTTATTTAACCAGATATCAGACATTTTTCAAGCTGTTAAAATATGTTTTGATGACGAGTGTAATAATGTCATTAATAATTAGAATATTAGGTGTATTTAGTTTAGTCTATTAATGGTCTATTAAATCAAGGGTGGTCTCTGACAGTTGCGCTGTACTGTTTACGGGTGTGTGGGTGTGTGTGTGTGATGAACAAGAATGTGAGGGAGCCGTGTGGACTGTCAAAATGTACCAGGATGTCACACAGCGCAAGCCTCATTGTGACTACAGCTCGCAGCACTCACACTCGCATGCATTCCTCTCAGCGAGCTACATGCGGCACACACATACACAGACACACACACGAACCCACATCTTCCATAGCCGTTAATAGGAGAATGATCTCCCACATGAATCTTCTATTGTTATTTACAGATAACCAATCTATACCCTGCCCACAAGTGCATGCTTTGATGACGACTTTTTTTCACAAGATGGACAAGCTTTACAGAGCTTTGGCAAAAATCTGGTGATATTTAGTATCAAATAAATAAGACGTAAGTTTGTTGTCATGTAATTCAGCTAATTTGTCAATCCCAGCCTGCCTAGTTTCAGTTACATAGTCCGGCTCTGTGGAGAAGCGTAAAAAGAACACACTAAACTTTGGTGCATGTGGATTGCAAGTCACCCTGTTTTTCAGACCACGTTATACATGTTTATGTGTTAATGTTACATTTAAAGGCTCACAAAGAAGGTCCATCTCGATGTTTAGGTCTCATATGACAACAGTAGATCATTCACTCCCATTCATTCACTTGAATACCCTACCTCGCAATCTGCTTGTGGACGCTGTTACACATTTCCACCAGAGATGTCTCCAAATCCCAGAAACTTACATAGTGCAGCAAATTTAAGCTATGACCTAATTTGTTAGGGTAAATTGCATTTTACTGGGGTTTTGTTCAACCTCACAACAGACACTATGAAAAACCACATTTGTGTGTGGAGCATCAACAGGTCAAGTTGTCAGTAGGTTAAATGAGAGAAAGATTGATCAGGTGTTTTCTAAGTCGTGTACTTAGACTGCAGTGGCAATTATCATTTTACCAGTCTAGTTTTAAACCAGTTCAGCTACGTAGTGTAGCATTTAAACTGGAAAGTCAACTGGAAGTGGTAAATCTAAACTCCAACCAAGCTAATGGTGACAAATTCACCATTCACCATTCATATCCAAACAGTCTAGTTTCATTTAGTCCAGCTTGGTAGCCATGTAGCAACTCTTATCTCCAACCTAAATTCATTAGTTGGAATAAAGTTTTTGGAATAAGCCATAAACCAGTTTAAATGCTACACTACTGGTTGGTGTGGCACAACGGATAGAACCACTACTTACCAGGAAACTACCGTCCCATGTGGGAGACTGGGGTTTGATTCCCGGGCCGGGTGACTGTGCTTTGCTACACCAATAAGAGTCCTTGGGCAAGACTCCTAACACTACATTGGCCTACCTGTAATATGATTAACCTTGTAAGTCGCTCTGGATAACAGATTTGTGGTTTAAGCATGGACAGGTCAATATCTCACTGGGATCAAATTAGGATAACTTAGGTGTAGCTTTTTGGGTTGTGTAATCAAGCTAACGCTTGCATTGTGGCCTGCTTAGTTTCAATTAGCTACAACAGAAGAGTCCAGCTTATTAGCATAGCATTTTAACCTGGAAACCTAACTTTATGCAGTGCCTAAACTTAACTCCAGTCTTAAGGCAGTTCGAATATATTTTCTGACACCATTCTGTAAGGCCTGTCCAAATCCCCTCTAAAGTGCTGATAGCATTCGAACTAGACACATTTAGCATGATGCTAATGAGGCTGGCTGTCTTTGGAAAAGTAGTCTTGACTTTTTGACAGCAGTGGTAAGACATCTGATGATATTCACTTGGGTATAAAGCTTGACTCCTCACAGTCAGTTTAAACGGATTATGGCCTTCAGTGACACTGTGCATCCGTTAACATGGGCGCGTACCGTGAAACACACTGTTGAACTGTGATCACATCCCTAATTTAAATCTGCCTGTTATATTCACAGCTTCCCTCCTGCCAAAAAGCCATGATATGCTAGGCAGCCGTCTATGAAATGGATCTTCGGGTGTGGTGTACTGTTTTGCTTTAAAGCAATCCGCAGTGACACCCTTTACATGTAGCACATGCAAGAACATTCTAGCATTGAGTTAAAACTTGCAGAGCGGTTCTTAAGCGCACGTCTTTTGCTGACACGACACCAACTGGGTACAAAGGCTTGGGAAATCGGGTATAGAGCAGCAGAGTCGAGAAAATAATGAGGTTTCATTTTCGTGACAGCCCCCCACCAATGCTTCAAATACAAGTGAACAAGAACAGCCTTTACGCCAGGTACCGACCGTGGGAGTCAAATGGACGGGTTTCCAAAAGAAAATAACCTCCCTCGCTTCTCCAGCAGGGGGTGGAATTTAATGATATCGCTGCAAAGGTAAAACATCCCGAGACGGAAGCTCAAATAGCTCCGTAATCCCGATATAGTGCACTGCATGTTACAGAATAATGATTTATACCCAAATAGTGTGCTGTGCAGTGAAAACTGCAGGAAGGCCGAGGCAACTGTTATAGGCTACTTCAGCCTAACGGTTCAGAGTGACGCTGTCTGATGTGCATGCAGCTTTTTTGTGTCATTCCTATCCCTACATTAGATGCATGTTAGGCGGTCCTATATAGGCCTAGATTTCACTACTGCTCATTTACAACAAGCTTAAAAAAGATGCCTCAGCCATTTCCAGCTAAAGCAATGGACTTCTAAAACTGGACTGTTCTGATTTGGCCACCTAAGCCACAAAAGAGCCACAATGTCTCCTCAGGGACCAAATGAATACCTTCAAATTCTGAAAGCTCCAAGATCAATAGGGGAAAACCCTTTCCTCTTAATTAAAGTCTACTCTGAAAACCAAATATATAACTGTGGTGTAAACTGAGACCTACCACTTTGTTAAAGACTAAAGCCTGTAGTTACTGCTCATATCTAATCTTTTACACCTACACAACTCAATTAAACACATGGCATAGAAGCAGACAAGAATAAACCGGAACTGGCAGAAGATGACTGAATTGATTCTGAGCATGTTTAGATGATGAGTTGAATGACTATAGATTTTTTTCTCAATTTAATTAACCAATAATACGCTGAGAGATGGTAAAGGATATTTCCACTGGAGCCAGTGCCTCTGTGGCCTCACCCCGACCTCTAATGACCCAATCAGGTCACTCACTTTTATTACCTAGATAGCATTTAACCCTGCCAGGCCCCTGTCCAGCACCGCTTCTCGATTTAATGAGGAAAAAATTGAGCCTGCAAGATGAAGGACTACGTGCACACAGACTGTTACACTGACCACCACAAACGCCACTTCAACATCAACAAAGACTGCACAGAACACCATTGGGAACATTGGTAACATTACAGCTACACACAAAGACGTAGGGTCTCTCACAATGGTGCCCAGAACACCACTGGGAAGCTCTACAACACCATGCCAAGGCGTAGAGCTTCCCAGTGGTGTTTTGGACACCATACTGAGAGACCCTACGTCTTTGTGTGTAGCTGTAATGTTACCTATTTGGAGATACAGGGTTTTGTTCAGAGAGGGGCAATATAATAACTATATAATGTAAGGTGTGATCATTGATTGACATCTCATTAGCCCAGTTTGGGCTGAATCTAGGAAATAAAGACAGAATAAATTGGTAGAAAATGACTTGATTTTTACCAAGTTCAGATAACGACTTTCTGTCTCATTAACCAATGAGATGCTGAAAGGGAGGGGTCATAAGAGGTCCATCATATATTGAGTTGGTGATAGTGCCCCTGTGACCTCACTAGGACCATAAAGAGGAGAGCGTCCCTGTTTTAAAATTAGCTGAGAGTCTGGGCATATATACTAGTAGATGTAACTGTCAACCAAAAGAACACTATCATACAAATCAGTTGGTGGGGGGAGGGATGGGTGGTTGTAAAAGTGAGGGCCTCTACATCACATGAAATGTAAAGGTCATGCAAACCCAGAAAGGCCAGGAAGTGACAGCTGGCTGAAAAATCTAACATACACAGTTTTTTCTGCTATCCCGAATTTAGTCAGCCAAGCTGTGCTTTGAACGTGTGCTGCTTAGATTCACACGGAGGTTAAGGTACCTAATGCGTAATGCCACCACAGCATTGAGCAAACCGCATACCTAATATAATTAAAGAGGTTGGTGTAGCTCAGTGGATAACACCCATCCCTGCCAAGTAACCACCACCACCCGTGGGAGACTGGGGTTTGAATCCCGGTCTGGGTGACTATGCTGTGCTACACCAATAAGAGTCCTTGGCCAAGACTCCTAACACTACATTGGCCTCCCTGTAATATGATTAACCTTGTAAGTTGCTCTGGATAAGAGCGTCAGCTAAATGCCAGAAATGTAAATGTAAAGACTCGCCACAAATTACATCAAGCAGTCTCAGTCAGACTTTCTAATACAGTGTTATGTAATAAAAGTGGACCAAGCTAGCTAAAACCAGTATTAGCGTCCATTAGCAAGCCTGAACCTTGGTCTACTTTTGTTCTTCTTCATAGAGAAGTCATACAGTACCGGCATTAATGTAGGTCTGAATGGTCCTTATACCTGAAGAAGACACCATAGAAGCCAGTCACTTAGCAGCCCTTGATACCAACGACACTTCCGCAGGTCTCAGAAGTGAAGAGTTCAGTTTGAGGTGATTAAGTATCATCACAAAAGCCATCGGAGCCAGCTTTTACGTGTCCACTCCAATAATTCACCAGTTAAGCTGGACCTCACGTTGCCTCTTGTAGCCTCATAATTGAGTATGTGCAGTCTGTGTCTTGTCCGGAACGTTGTGTTGAGTGCCCTTTTGTTTTTATGCTTGTCAATGAGGAATTTCTTCCACCTTCTTGCTAATGAAATACCGGAGAGAGGTGGCGAGAGAGGCCCTGGAAAGGGTACTTCAGCTTCAACAAAGTCTCCGGCCTAACTTGAGGCTCGAGGCAGTGTAATGGGTTAGCTCAGCAGGGCATTTTCATGGGCTGTTGTTGTTAGCCTCTTTGTGATGTAGACAGTATTACATAAAAGGCTATATGTGATGCTTTGGTTAGCTACGTTAGCTTCATGGCTTTAGTGCAAAGCAAACTCTGGACACCAAACATGATTGAGTGAATTTGGCAATGAGCCAAAAATTATTTGACTTTTCACTAAATTCCTTTATCTCCGAGTTTTAAAAGCGACCTTGGAGGAAGGTTTACCGGTGTTTTACTTATATGGGCGGCTCATTTCCTCACTTCAGTTTTCGAAAGCTCAGCTGCTATCAAAACCAAGTTTGCATGCATTGATTAGAAGTGTGTTGAGGCGTGTTCCTAAACTTCGTATCTTGTTCTACGCAGTTTATGACGCTTGCCACCCTCCTTCTGCAATACTGCTAAATGACCACAAGCAATGATTTCCAGGAGTGAAGGCGGTCTCACAGCGCAACAAAACTGTCAAACAACACATTAGTATTCCGCAGCAACTGCCCCGGTACACGCGTTCTCCAAGGCATTCCTGGAAATGAATTTCCGATGAGGCGGGTGTCAGTCTATCACCCGTCTGAGCCCTTATAATGATACGCTAAAAAATGTAACGCACACACAGGAAGGTAAGGTCAGGCCCGATTTCTACATATCTCGTAGCTGGCATGGTCAAACGGCCCGTGTTTGATGTGGCTGCGGCAGCCACGGGTTTCCAGTGCTGTAAACCTTTTGATCCAAAAGCTAATGTGACATTTTCCGCCGTCGCAACTGCATTACTTTAGGTGCTGCTTTTCAAATACGAAGCGAGTCACACAAACAGAGAAATGTCAAAAGAAATGCCAATAATTCAAAAACGGATGACTGCGGTGACGGCTTACTTCATTAACACAGGTGTGTTCAGTGTGGGGTGAGTTCAGTGTGAGGAGATCTCATTCCTAACTCGTTTCGACTGATCGTTTCTATTTCTATTCAGGAAATGTTAAAGTAAAGGACAGCTGCATGATGTAAGAGTTGATATGAAAACTCCCTTACGCAATCTTGCTGTAATGCATTTGCGTGAGCGACGTGACCTTCAGGGTGAATGTGTGAAATCATGGCCTATAGTATAAAAAGGCTCCTCTGTTCTTCACTAAGTACAAGGCAGGAGCAAGTGGATAAATAGTGGAACCGCAAGGCAGGGGTTTCTGATAAAGTGGCCACTGAGCAGAAGCGCAAGGCGAGGGCTTTATATGGGTTTCCAAAAAAGTGATCAGCATTTTCAAGTACTTGCCATTTTTAACAAACTGTCTAGGAAGCAGAAGCACAAGGTGAGTCTTCTTTACGTCATGTATAATATGGATGGTAAGAAAGAACCATAGACTCCAAGCCCTACAGTCCAGCTGACTTCAGTGAAGCCAAAGCGCTCTAGCATTTTGACAAATTACAAACGGCAGGAGCTCACCTGTTTCCCAAAGCTTAGGTATAAGCACAAACACACCTGATTTCAGAGCTCAGGCAGGAAGACAAAAGCACAGTCATATCAAAAGGCACCTCTATTCATTAGAGAGAAAAAACATTAGTCATCATTTCCTTGCAGAAATACAATCCACGGAAGTAGCCTGTTCTCTAAAGTAGGTGCTTGTTAGCTCTGTCTGAAGCGTACAGCTCCAAGCTTCAGAGAGGGCTACTCAAAAACGAGACTAGCCATTTTGAAAGAGACAATGGCATCCTGTTGGGGGTGTATGGGGAGAGGCAGTGTCATAATCAGAACAATTTTGTGCTGCGAGCTTTCGGGTTTGTGCTTGGAAACATGCCACAGCACATGCTGCGGACAGGAAGCTGGCAAGAGATGATACAGGAGCTGATGCTGAGGAACTAAATGCACTGAGGAAAGTGGTACTTGTGGAAGCTTAAAAAGTTATTATTGTTGTCACGCTATATGTTTGATTCATTTGCATAGGTGCAGTGTGAAGTACGTAGTTTTACCTGAGCTTGTTTTGTCCGAAGCCATTTTACCCGAGGATGTTTTATTTAAACCCATTTTATCCAGGGTTGTTTTGTCTGAGGTTGGATTTGTGAGGCTGTTTTGTCTAATGCTGTTTTATCTGAGCTTGTTTTGTCTAATGCTGTTTTATCTGAGCCTGTTTTGTCTGAGGCAGTTAATCTGAGCTTGTTTTGTCTGAGGCTGTTTTATCTGAGCTTGTTTTGTCTGAGGCAGTTTTATCTAAACTGGTTTTATTTAAGGCTGTGTTATCTGAGCTTGTTTGGCCTGAGGCTGTTTTATTTGAGCTTTTTCAGTCTAAGGAGCTTGTTTATCTAAGCTTGTTTTGTTTGTGGCTGTTTTATCTGAGCTTGTTTTGTTTGTGGCTGTTTTATCTGAGCTTGTTTTGTTTGTGGCTGTTTTATCTGAGCTTGTTTTGTTTGTGGTTGTTTTATCTAAGCTTGTTTTGTCTAAGGATGTTTTATCTGAGCCTGTTTTGTCTAAGGATGTTTTATCTGAGCCTGTTTTGTCTGAGGCGGTTTTATCTGTGCCTGTTTGGTTTGTGGTTGTTTTATCTAAGCTTGTTTTGTCTAAGGATGT
Source organism: Prochilodus magdalenae (assembly GCA_024036415.1). Classification (NCBI taxonomy): domain Eukaryota; kingdom Metazoa; phylum Chordata; class Actinopteri; order Characiformes; family Prochilodontidae; genus Prochilodus; species Prochilodus magdalenae. The sequence continues at coordinate 61,865 of JAMWET010006593.1, forward strand.
TTTTTCTGAGCCTGTTTTGTCTAAGGATGTTTTATCTAAACCTGTTTTGTCTAAGGATGTTTTATCTGAGCCTGTTTTGTCTGAGGCTGTTTTATCTGAGCCTGTTTTGTCTGAGGCGGTTTTATCTGAGCCTGTTTGGTTTGTGGTTGTTTTATCTGAGCTTATTTTGTCTGAGGCTGTTTTATCTGAGCTTGTTTTGTTTGTGGTTGTTTTATCTGAGCTTGTTTTGTTTGTGGTTATTTTATCTGAGTTTGTTTTATCTGAGCCTGTTTGGTTTGTGGTTGTTTTATCTGAGCTTATTTTGTCTGAGGCTGTTTTATCTGAGCTTGTTTTGTTTGTGGTTATTTTATCTGAGTTTGTTTTGTCTGAGGCTGTTTGTCTGAGCTTGTTTTGTCTGACCCTGTTTATCTGGGCATGTATTGTCTGAGGCTTATTTATCGGATCTTGTTTTGTCTGAGACTGTTTTGTTTGAGGATATTATGTCTGAAGTCATTTTATCTGATGCTATTTTGTGTGCTATTGAGGGTGTTTTATCAGAGGTTGTTTTGTCTGACCTATTTTTGCCTCCATAAAACAAGAATGTACAGAATGACCCAAAATCTTGATTAAAAAATGAGACTATAAATAATTTCCCTTTCGCTTTATAAACAACAATAGCACCAACTGAAAATTTAGAATCCACACTTTCCACAGAAATTTCCTGTTTATTTCAAAGAGCTGTGACTGACACATAACGGAGCCAAATCTAAGAAGAGGTATATCAGGCTGTCATAGGGGATCTAGAAGGGTTAATCAAGTCTTGCTCCGGTGGTCGTGGGTGTTGACAGTAAATGAGATGTGCATTCAGGGCATATAGCTGCGATGTATTGGCTGGGGATGGCTGCTAGGCATTACTGACTACTGAGAAAGCTACTTTAGATGTGCTGGTGCATTGCTATTGCAGGAATCCTTCACTTCCATTGCAATTTTCAGCATGCAAGCTCTTCCAAATGCAATATATCTACATACAATCAGGAAATATTTGCAATAAGATTAATCTTTGCCAAGGATGTTATATTAAAATATGGATCAAACTGTCAGTCACTGGTGTTTTGTGGACTCACACCATATTAATGACCATACTGTTCCAGGGTGTAATATGATGATGAAGGATTAGAGTTCAAATCCAAACCATTTGAATATAATTGGCTCCCTCAATCATTCTGCTGATGCCTACTAGCAGCCTGTCATGCCTGAAATAGAAAAGGCGTGTGGTATAGCCAGGTCAGGCGCAAATGAAACAGGTCGGCTAAACCTCTAAACACTTAACGTATGCTTCGCATGGCAAATTCGCACTAGATCAATAGGGAACCTTCGGGCCCCTCTAGGCCTCTAGGTCCCAGAGATGATGCTTGTTGCTATTTTATTTGCTGTCTGTGCTATTTCACTGTGAAAGCAGCAAAACGTAATATGTAATTGGTGTTACTATTGAAACAAGCTGTGTTAATGCTTCACACTAAAATATGCACAGGCTTCAAAGATAACAATCTGATGATAACAACTCTACATCGTTCCCTTCCTTGGAAGACAAGACCTTCACCACGTTTTGACTGAGTTCTCTTTGAATTGTTTTTCAACAAGCTCAGTTATCAGATACCTCCTTCTGTGGTGGTCTGTTGTCACTATCATTACAAAAGGTTCTTCCACATGTTGGAAATGATGATGCATTTAGACTGATATGGGTAATATTTAGAAGTAGTGTCTCTCAGTATGGCATCAGGCCACCATGTTTGCTATGCAACATGCCAGACATCTCAGCATGGAGTTCCTAATGGACAGCTTGAATATTCTCACACAGTTCCTGCAGATTTTGAGGTAGGAGTGGAGGTGGCGTAACACCAGACTTTCTGGACATGTGACACGTGACAACGAATCATTCATCTTGACGCTGATCACGATAAACACGGTGTCTCCATTCGCCAGCTGTCTGCACCAAGACCAAAACTGCAGATGACCTGCTGCCATTCTGAGTCAGTCCATAACAGTCTGACTCGACATCATTGCAGTCTTTAGCAAGGTTGACGTGGTGTTAAGGGCAGTCGTCATAACAGTCTGTGTGCATGTAGTCCTGCAGCCGTCTGCCAATGGTACTAGCACTAACAGGATGACTCCTACAGGGCATCCCTGCTGGCTGAATGCCAGCGAATGCACAAGGTCTGTCCTTACACCAGCCGAGTGTAAAATTTGAATTATTCGCATTTCTCACAACGCCAAACCTACTTCCCAAATGTCATTCCTGTCAGTTGAGTCTACTATTTCTATGGCGACGAGTGTATTTTAACACACAATGCATTACAACCATGACTATTGTTCTTTGTCTGCAGATTCTTCCAAGACCACCTAGCCCAGGAGCCATAGACAGCATCTGCAGCTAATAAAGGAGCTGGTTTATTGAAGTTAAATCTATTTCTCCTGTGTAGGTTGGCCAGGCGGACACATGCGTGAGTGTGCTAATTCTGTGAAAAACTCCTTTAATAACTACTTCAACAAGCTCTCTTACCACACACACACACACACACACACACCACACACGCTTCGAGTGGGATGGTGTTAAGCTTCCCTTTGAAAACAAAGCCAGTACATCACTTTCTCCTCCGCACTCCAGGATCGCTTCGAAGCAAGCGGATTGTGCTTGCAACAGGATTGCAGAAGCAGACGGATGAGAAAAACCAATGCACGAGAGAGACAAAAAACATCAACAGGGAGAGGTATGTCCAGGATAACTACCACCGCCTCTTTCCCACCTACAAGCAACATGCTGCTGCGTCCATCACCGTGCGTCTCTTTCTTTCACACTAAAGTCCCTGAGCTCATTTTTTGGCCCCTTAAACTCTAGGCTGAGTGCTGAGTTGCCAATCTGAAGGACTGCATGCAAAAATCTGAGCTCCCTCAGTCAAGCGACGTGTTCTTTTTATTCTGCGGTAAACATAGCATGTTAAAGGTGCCATAACTTTTACACAAGCTTGTGTATTAAAATGTACAGAAGCCTTTTCTCTGTTCTTTCATAGAGAATCATCAAAACTTGGCTAACACTAAGTACTGACTAAATAACAAAGTAACACATTAGTTAGCATGTAGTAACGCATTAGTTAGCATGTAGTAATGCATTAGTTAGCATGTAGTAACGCATTAGTTAGCATGTAGTAATGCATTAGTTAGCATGTAGTAACGCATTAGTTAGCATGTAGTAATGCATTAGTTAGCATGTAGTCACGCATTAGTTAGCATGTAGTAACGCATTAGCATGTAGTAACGCATTAGCATGTAGTAACGCATTAGTTAGCATGTAGGAACACATTAGTTAGCATGTAGGAACACATTAGCTTACATGTAGTAACGCATTAGTTAACATGTAGTAACGCATTAGTTAGCATGTAGTAACGCATTAGTTAGCATGTAGTAACGCATTAGTTAGCATGTAGTAACGCATTAGTTAGCATGTAGGAACACATTAGTTAGCATGTAGTAACGCATTAGTTAGCATGTAGGAACACATTGGTTAGCATGTAGGAACGCATTAGTTAACATGTAGTACTTTAACCATGTTAAACATAGTTACTTTGTTAAGTAAATATGTAAACATTGTAGTTGTTACATGCCTACTTAACATTAGTTATGCATTATAACCATTGTTCATGCATTACTTCATGTTAACTAACGCATTATATCATGTTAGTTAGTCAGCACTTAATGTAATGTTGTTATTTGGCCAGTACCCGCTGTAAATTATTTAGTAGCTACTAGAGGTGAGCAATACAATTTGCCATGATGACATAATGATGACGTCACTAATCAGTATTTCTAAAACATTAAACAAGTGCATATATAATTTTATAGAGAGCCCATACAGAACACCCCCTGTACACTAACGCAGCGCACTGATCTTTCAGTGCCTTTCCCAACTTGTTCCCAAACCTCGCAAATACGTACTACCATAATAAATATTGAGTATCATGAAGTTTTGGCTATTATCAGCCACCTTCATGACTTCTGTAAATCAGCTACATGAATTATGATCAGGACCTCATTTCTACCACCATTTGAAAATGCCAGCCACACTTTCATGTCATACCCAGTCCAGAATTTGAGGGAATATAACCTGATCGCTGATCTCCACTGAAGTTGAGAAAGCTTTTGTACGTCTTGTGTCAAACTTATGAATTGGAGCGTGAGGAACAGAGATGCAGACCCACCGAAGCATCATTAGAGTTTAAGGGGTTAAAACAAGCCCTACCATGCAAGGTGGTCTTACCTTCCTCTGGGCTGAGTCTCCTAATATTGCTAAAGTCCTCCATTGTTCTGTATGCCGGTCCTCCATGTGTTAGCGCGGCTCCAGCACCGCTGTGGAAGTGGCGGCTCTTCCAGAGCAGGAGAACGGAGCGCAGCGCCTCAGAGTCATCTCAAACACCAGAGACTTGCACCAGAGCACCTGCTCCTCTGCTTCTGTTCCTACCTCCCTCCCTTCCTCCCTCCCTCCCTCTCTCTCTCTCTCTCTCGCTCCTACTCAGCCTGTTTCCTGCTTTTCTGCCTTTTTGTTCTGCTTCTTTGGCGCTTTCTATCTCTGGGTGGCTCTTGCTCGTTCTCTCTCTTTTTCTAGTGCTTTCCGTCTCTTTATTCTTTTGCTCTGCTTCTTTCTGTGTCTGGGTCTTGTTACATCTACATGGGTCTCACTCTCTCACTCTCTCTTTCACTGTCATTTGTTCTCTATGTATATCTCTGTTTCTCTCTTTATATGCTTACTCTTTCTTTCATCTTTATAGCTCTGGTGACTCTACCTTCTTCCCTCTCTCTCTCCCTCTTTCTTTCACTGTCACTCACTCTCTATCCCTGTTTTTGTCTTTGCCTCACACTTTTTTCTTTTGTCTTTCTGTCTCTGGGTGGTTCTGCCTCTCTCTCTCTCTCTCTCTCTCTCTCTCTCTCTCTCTCTCTTCCCTTGCTCTCTCTGTCTCTTGCTCTTTCTCTCTTTGGGTGGGTCTTGCTACCTTATTCTCTCTCTCTTTCTTTCTTTCTCTCTCTCTCTCTCTCTCTCCTTTTGCTCTTCTCTTTTGTCCTCCTATGCTCTTTCCTTTGTCTCTCTTGCTCTCACATCTTCACACTCCCTCTCACACTCAATCTGTCTCTCTCTTTCTTTCTCTTTTTTTCTCACTCACCCACACTTTTCTTTTGCCCGTTTCTATCTTTTGCTCTTTCTAGCTCTGAGTGGCTCTTGCTACATCTCTCTGTCTCTCTGTTTCTCTGTCTCTCTCTCTCTCTACCTCTCGATTTGGCTCTTTTTCTTTGCTCTTCTTTCTATCTTTGGGTAGCTTTTCCTATATTCGCTTGCTTTTGGCTCTCTCTCTCTCTCTCTCTCTCTCTCTCTCTCTCTCTCTCTCTTCTCACTCTCTGTTGTCCGCACTCTGGGGATGGTTTTAGCTCCCATGTGTGCAATTGGCTTGTTTGCTTTTTTTCTCCACCAAAGGAAAGAAAGGCAGAACGATGCTGGGAGAACTGGGCAGAGAAGGAGAAGAAGGAGGGAGGAGAAAGAGAGTGAGACAGAGAGAGAGAGAGGTGCGGCTAGAGTGAGATTTGTGCAAGCGGAACAGGGTCTGTCTCTCATGTTTTATTCAGAGTTATTCTGCTTATAGGGGAGTAAATGGGTGTGCCCAAGCCGCTGGAAGAAACCTCCAGAGTGACAGCGGTGGGGCGTATGTGTGTGTGCCATGGCAGGGGGTGACGAGCGTGGAGAAGGAGAGATTAGAGGAAGGAGAGAGGATTGCAGAAGAACCTATGAGGAGAGAAAGTGATAGTATGTAGTAGAGACGGGGGGAGGGGCGGTTTGGTTGTTGAAGCACGAGAATATCCTCAATGGCTTTTCAGCGACGGCTCATCCACACGCTAAAGCACTCCGGCAAGTGTTAATGTACAGCTGCATTGTCTAATAAAGCAGGTGGGGATGCCGTGTCTCACTGCCTGAGATGACCAAGGCAGAGAATGCTTTCAGCTGAAGTATCACCACAGCCACACGCAATACAGCACCATGCGGTTCCACAGTGATGCCACAAAGTCCTTTAGATCATCCATCAGTTGTCCAGTACGGTGTTATTACCGACTACTACTACTGCTGGGAGGTTAGTTAACTGTCCGGACCCCCAGCAGGCACTGACAGAACAGAAGTCGTTCTTGTTATATGTTTATAACTGTTTAATAAATATGTTGAAGTGTTTATTACCTTATTATTAACCTTATTTAACTCCTTATAAGGGTAGTCTTATCCGTCATCCCAAAATACATTTTCGTTCACTCTACAGTCTGTATCGACATGCTGTAGTTTTTCGTTTGTATCAGTGTCAACGAAAAAGTAAAAATGAAGGCAGCTTTTTTTCCGAGAACGTTTTTAAAGCACCACATTTTTGTAGGGAATTCCAATGATTTTCACAAAAACGATTTAGTGGATGATATGTTAACACATTCCAACCATTCCAACTGGAAACTTGGTCAATTTGATTGAGCATCAAACTCCTCAGATGTCTTGGTGTCTCCTGATTACCACCACTGTGAGTATTCAGGGTCAGGATGGCCGAGCGGTCTAAGGCGCCAGACTCAAGGTTCAATACCTTCCTATAATATGAGGCTTCTGGTCTCCACATGGAGGCGTGGGTTCAAATCCCACTTCTGACAAGCCTTTCTAGTGCTTGGTGTAGCTCAGCGGATAACACCAGTACCCGCCAAGTAGCCACCACCACACGAGGGAGACTTCCCGTGGGAATCCCGGGCTGAGTGACTGTGCTACACCAATAAGAGTCTGTGGGCAAGACTCCTAACACTACATTGGCCTACCTGTAATATGATTAACCTTGTATGTCGCTCTGGATAAGAGCTAAATACCGTAAATGTATTCATTCATTCTGAAGTTCTGGGCCACAGAGGGTGCTGGAACCTATCTCAGCTCTTATTGTGTAGAATGCAGGAAGCACCCTAAACAGGCCAAAAGATCCATCGCATGGCGGGGGTGGTTGGTGTTGCGAGGGGGGGTGGGGGTGGTGAGTGGGAGTGACAGCGCTATCCACTGCTCCACCATGCTGCCCACAATAAATTATCATTGACCTTGAGTTGACCCGATTTAAATGAGTCGTGGGTGAGTATGGGCAACCTTAAAGGTTTATAGGCCCTCTACACACAGAAAGCCACAAACCATTGTGGAACTGTTATTTTATGGGTACAGCCATTGAACGTAGCACAATGGAAAATCTCAGAAAATATTGATTGCATGTTGAGTATCTGATATACCACTAATAAGTGTGTGACAATCACCTGAGCAATATGTAGGCAGAGCCATTCTTCTCCAGCATGCATGCTGGGTCTAGAGGAAGACCAGTGGAGAGAGCAGTTGGGTCTTTACGGTAAATGGCTGGAGTGACATAGAGGGAAAAAAGCAGTCATGACTGTTTTTCCGTCAATTTGTAGATGGACATGGACATTAATCACCGTCCAGGGAGACATATTCATCTCAGGACTGTCACAAGCGCTTTGTATCATTAGGGCCACGCGGACCGCGGATGAGAATGCATTACTTCGCTTTCCGCTCCATTGTGGATGAGCTGCTCATTCCATATTTAGAAGGAGTGGGAGGGAGAGGGATTTAATGCCCAGGTCCACTTTATTTGCCACCCTTAACAGAACATTTGACCCTTTAAATGAGAAACCTCCCAGCGGCAGCTCACTTGTAATGCACCTTCTAAGATGTGAACATCACTAATATGGCCTGAGTGATTTTGTCACCAGATCTGATTTTAGGAAGCTACAAATTCAATAGCTGATGGTTTTGGCTGATAACAATTTTGTCACTGTGCAGAAAAACATGCATCGTTTTTACTTTTATGCATCATTTTATCACAGCAGCTGCTGTTTACATTGTGGGACGATTTCATGATGACTGGACCAACAGAAATGGCTCAGAATCGCTAGAAAAAAGTTTTATTGATTTACATTAAAATTTAAATTATATTTTTGGCCTCTCCTGTAAAGATGCCACTTTAAAGATGTTTTCCTTTGGACTGTGATAATATATCATCACATTTATACATAGGTTTAGTATAAAAGTGCTGTACTGACTGAAATGGTTAAAAATGGCTGATTTCCTTAATTTAAAAAAACAGCAGAAAGCCTCAGATATGGTTTAACAATATAAACACTGCAGTGTTGGGAGGCAGACCTGTTATTTTCAGTTAATTACCTCTTAATTTTAAGGATTTGTTTACAGATTTTTGGCCAAAATGAAAAATACACCCATCATTAAAAGAACAGTTGCACAAATATTTGGCCCCAGAAAAAATCATGACATTGTAAGTCATTTAAATGATTCTAGTTTTGTGTATGTGATGTAAGCAAAGCTGAGGCTTATTGCTGTACCTGACTGATCCAGCAGCCACGGCTGCAGACATTCAGCGAGCAGTGATGCCCTCCATGAGTCATTCTGTTAGTGCCAGCACCAACTGAAGATGGTTGCATGGCACATGCAGGACTACACGCACACAGACTGCCCTTAACACCATACTTTTGTACTTTTGTCTGGGTAGAGGCGACCAAAGAATCCATGTGTGGAGGCACCGTGGTCTGCGACAAGCTGAACGTTTTGTTGTCACATGTCACATGTCCAGAAGGCCTGGTGTCACTCCACCTCCACCCATACCACACCGTCTACAGGAACTGTGTGAAAATATTCAAACTGCATGGGGTGGCTTATCGTAGGACACCATTAGGAACTTCTACAACTCCATACTGAGAGACCCTACTTCTGTAGCCACATAGCCATTGCTATATACATGCCTACCTACCTGCACTATCGTGCTGCAACAGTCTAGTTCAAACGCTCACCTTCTGATGATGACGTACGAACGTCTGAAAAACTACAGGCTCTTTGAGGTGGATGCATAGGACTGTTTGAAATACTTTTCCCCACTAGGTGGATAATACCAGAAGAAGTCAGATAGCGAACAATACTGCTAGGAAACTGAATATTCCATCTGTATGTATTTGCCGTGTAGTGCTTTTAATGCTATGGTAGGCTCTCAGGGGTTGTCTAGTATTGTAATTAGAGACCATTGATGGATGGAAATGAAAAAAGGAGACAAAATAATGAACTAGCAGGGTGATTGATGCTGCGCTTACATGTTTCCAGGAGATGGATGACTGCAAAATGGATATTCCATTGTTTTCAATGGAAAATTCTGCCACTGTAAGCAGAAGCATTCCACGGAGTGCAGAATGCAGCAGTGAGCAGAATGCTCTGTCAAGTGTTCAGTTTTCCCAACTATTCCTGTCTGCTGTAGCAGTAGAAGTGATGGATGCCAAACATCTCATTGCTCAATTGCAGACAAACCCTGCTCCATACAACAAAAATAGAGGTGTAGAGAACATCCTCCTGCCCTTTTCCCACTTAACTTTCCTAAAAGCTCAATATATATATATATCTATCTATTAAGTATTTTTGCTGGTGATAATGTCACCATGATGGCTAGTCCGGCTTCATGATGATGTCAGACACATAAGCTATGGAGTACGGAATGGCATTTTTTTTGGATAGTCCAACAAGAGTCCAGTATTGGCTCTGGCCTTTTGTCCGGATAGGCTACCGGTGATTGGAATCAGCTTCAAAACCCCTGATCAATCCATCTCTAATAACACAACTTATAAAATACAAAATCCCTAGAAAGCAGCAGTCTTTCTTTTGCCCTGATACCCTGTAACTGTGTAACTATAATATCAGTTGAGCCCATGTCTCTGACTATCTTTCCAAGTGTTCCAACAAAGCTACTGCTGCAACTTTTCTTTTGTGGGAAGATGGCTAAATTGGGAAGCCGCATGTACGCGCCCAGTTGGCTAGCCGCTAATTCCGGCCCTTGTTTTTCCGAAGTGAACTGAAATGCCTGGACGGCTGCCTGATTCTTCAGCCTGGGAGGAGTGCGGTAATGGAATAAGGGCTAAGGCTTGGGGAGCTGTCCGTGGTGCTGACAGCCTCGGCAAGCAGCCTAAGGGAATCGCCCTCAGATCACCGAAAGTAGGTCAGAGCAGGCCGGTGTGAAGAAGACCTAACGGCCCTGCCAGACTCACTACTGGGCGTAGTACCATCCAGAAGGTGGATTGATCTGGTCGCAAATCAGCCCTGATAATGCATGTTACAGTCTGGCGGGAAGTGGAGAGATTTCATATGCTGCAATGCATCATCATCCTAATTAAAATGAAGGGCGGCTGTGTAGTGTTTAGGAAGGCTAACTGCACAGAGAATTGGGGATGGGGTTATATATAGGCCTAGCATTACACTGCTAGCAACTAACTGTATGTTCACATGCCAGTAAATGTGAGTGCGAAAAACAAATGTGAGTGCATTCAGTGTGCTTACATCCACCCACAGAGATAGTGAGAGAGTGTAATACATAAGTGTAATAGTGAAAGTAGGATAGAAGCAACGAATGCTTACTGTTAAAGGTGGAAGGGTGGTGGAATGTTTCTATGGGAAAACAAAACAGCCATAATCCAATGTTGTTCAACCGAATTTCTGTTCACTGTTCCACTGTGTAGCATATGGTTTCCCATTACAGACAGTAAACATAGTTTTTCCAGAACCTTAAGATATTATTATTATATAAGCTTTAACCATTTAATGTCCTGCTTAGCTTTTTGGTAGAACATATTTTGAGTCACCATATCTTATTAAAGGTGCTAGAACTTAATTCAACCTGATCAAGCCATCTCTACCAACTGGTAGACTAAAAAAGGAGTCTCTAAGTCTTTGGTACCTATTGTAAACATGTAGTTTGTTCCTACTTGCCTTGTACCATGTTTACACAATAATCCTGGGAATGAGATTTTCCTGTTTACAGACTAGGAATTTTGTCTTCTGATGATGTACAAATAGTTGGACAAATAGTTGCATCCAGAAGGAATCAGCCAACAGGAATGAGACATGCGGATGATTCAAGATTCACACTGAGCCGCACATAAGCAAGGACGGGCCTTATCACTGTATCTGACTGACCTAACAGCCACGACTGCAGACATTCAGTGAGCAGTGATGCCTTCTATGAGTCACACTGTTAGTGCCAGCATCATTGGCAAGCGGCTGCAGAATGCAGGACCACCGTTATGTGCCTTTAACACCACCTCACCCTCAAGACTGCAATGGTGTCATGCCAGACTGTCATGCTGTGACTGCCAGAAGTTCATCTTCAGTGTAGACGACGATGAATCCGTGTGCGGAGGCAAACTTGGCAAACATACTGAGAGACCCTACTTCTGTATGTGTAGCTCATTAAATATTACCCACACTAGTCTAAATGTAGCATCATTTATTGCTCCTGGTAACTTTACCTGGTTTATCTTCCTTCCCAGTAGCACCTTATCTTCCTTCCCACACCTCCTTCTGGGTGCAGCTATTCTTTTGATGATGCGTGTGCTTTAGCTGGCTGTTGCAGTGAGATAACACTGGTGAATAAAACGTAAACAAAATCTTGATTTCTGTCAGATTGACATGGTTGATAAATCTATAGCTTCTGCATAACTCAACAAACAACTTGGTAACCTTTAGTGTTAGGCCAGAACGCCCCTTTCATTTTAACAGTGCAGCCCTTGTATCCTCAGCAGCCCCCGATATGCCGCTGCACTGGAAGTGAACCGAGGGAAGCAGGGATTTGAGAGAAAGTGAAACATTACAAGGCTTGCTCTGTATTCCTGTCTTAATTTATCATGACGCCCTTAGGGCCGTTCAATACAAGACAGACTGTGGTCGACTATGAAGCTGTCAGGGACTTTTGCTCTGCAGGGAATCCGCGCTTCCCTGACAGTTCCTCTGCAGATAAAGGCAGGCTGAACGTCAGGCAGAGGGAGGAGAAGGTGCTGATAATCCCAGAGAATGGCGGGGGGGGTTTTGTCACAAAAGGCCCTGATCTGATTATGAGCCCGCATGCTATGATTAAAGGTGCAGTCAAGGCCCTCAGAACCCAGCACAAAGACCGAGGCCATGTTATCTCCCATCTGCTGAGGAACACGGCGATTCAGAGCTGCCTGTTTCTTAGGTGAAGTGGTGGTGTGAACAGGGGTGATCTCAAAGATGTGTATGCTAGGGATGAACGCTATCAGGGAAAAGTCATGTGATGTGGAAGGAGTTTGCAATATTAAAAAAAAAATTGAATGAGGATAAATGATTCCCGAATGGAGCTCAGTATCATTCCCCTTATCATACCAAGGAATAAGATCTGGTTAGAGAGCAATTAGGAAGTCATTCAACATCGAGTGTAGGGGCTCACGGATGGATCGTATGAATTACATTTGGGAGTCGATTCTACTGTTCCAGATTCCGGATTCTTCAATTCCAGGCTCCAGCTGCACCAGCTATATGCAGGTTCAAGCATAACCTAATCGTAAACCGAATGTTACAGTTTAGGTGTAGTTTAAGTTTATACATGGTCGTACGACACTAAGCTAAAGCTAAGAACACTGAATGCTATATGCCTGGGTTTTGCTTACACCTGCAATCATGACCCTGATTTAAAATCCAAACCTGGAACTAACCCGCACACCTTCAGTTCAGTAAGACTCCACCGAAACATCTGAACTGGTGCTGCTATTGTAAGCTGTTCTGTACACAGGCTGCCCCTTAGCAAAGAAACGTTAAGGAATAAACAGCCAGTGACTGCGAGTGTTCAGTTTTCTTGTATTCAGCTTGCGCACATGGCTTTGTATACACATTATATTTATTCCCATGAAATAAATTGAGTTGTAGCACATTTATAGATTACCGGTGGACACACTATCGTCATACAAAAGCAATGATTTAAAGCATGTGAAGAAATAACAGTGTGGACAGTATGTTGCAGAGATATCTACTGAGGTAGCATGCTAACTAGCTAGTCCTGGGCCATCCTGTCTTGTAATACCACTTAGTACCTCAAGAAATGATAAATCACTGGAGCATCAAGCTAATCCGTCCAAAATAAGAGTATGAGGAAGTAACCTTGTCCTCAGGAGATGAAAGGAAGGAAGGGTAAACGCAATGGTGGCTGAATCTCTTGGCAAGGGAATGATGCCACCTGCTCATGGCTAGAAACCACGTTCAGCAGCAAAAGAAGGGGTTTATGTATAGAAGCAAAATGATACGTGCTTTGGAGATGCTCCTGGTGAGTAAGGGGATGAAGAATGCTGAACCTGAATAGTTTCTTCTAGACTGGTAAGAACTGAAGAGGGAGGAGAATGGGCTGTACCCCTGTTGTTTGGATTATGAATTTCACAGGTTGGGTTGCCCTACAAATTGCAGCCAAGTTTACTAAAAGGATAGCTTGATACTGCCTAGTGTTAACTAAGGCTTCACTAGGGCTTTATGTACACACTTAAGTATAAACTCATAAACTGCAAACCTGGAACAATCCAGGCCAGACTCCCCAGCTGGGGAATTGAGAGTGAAAACTTTGGAGCGGGAGGTAATCTGCCATATAGAAAAATGTGTCCTGCTCCAACATACACATCCAGATACCCTCTGTGTTTTACTTTTGACAATTTTTCAGTAAAGGCTTACAAATGGTACAAACAGAAGTGTTACAGAAACGTTTCGCTTTACTGGTCACTCTGTGCTGCTGCCGTGCACACTCAAGGGGCAGATTTTATCACTGCTTTTCGAGTATGTCTCTGGAATCACGCAAAATATAGACTCAGGACTCTGGGGATGTTTTTTTTCACTCACCTCTCAACACTAAAAACAAAAGCATCACATGAACATTCAGCTGTGTTGGTTAGAATCAAGATGCCTTTGCTTCCCTGTTAACTTATTGGCATCTGTTCAAAGATGAGGCCTCCTGGTAATCCTGTGGAAATTGTACTAAATGAACTAAATTGGGGCTCATGGAGGTAAGCGATCTCCATCGACTCTGGCTTGTGCTCACATTTAAATTCCTGCATAAATGTGCATATGTGCAACACGCATACGCAATGTGCAATTGCACATATGAAAATTTACACATCTGTATATATCATTCTCATTCATAACCTTAGATTACTATATCAAACCATATGTAAGAAAGGATTTCTCAGCATGGACTCCCAAACACTTAAAGATCAACTGTGATTGGTTAGGATGTTATTGGTTGGTCGTTGGTGCAGTCTAGGACATTTGCATAGTGGGGCTGAGCAATATAGTGCTAGTTAATATTTATCACAATACTGGCCTAGTGATACACAAATTAGCCCTCTAATCAATGACAGTTGTGCTGTGAGCATTGTCAACAGCCAGAGGAGTGCCTTCAGTGGGTCTTTGGATGATTCAGGTTGTACATATGACCCAAAACATCCAGCAACATACTTTGTTCTAAATTATCTTTCCCTTTTGGAAAACAATATGAATGTCACATGTGTATAAACACATTTCTTGTGTTATAAATGTGTTATAACATGTAGAGAAGCTCAGGCTATGTTGTGTGTGTACATGCAGGAGCAAAGAAACCCAACAGAGAATAAATAATGTGATGGTGTAACAGCTGTGAACTGTGATATATGCCATGAAACAGCGTAGTGACACATGCTCGAGCAGTTTATATGCCTTTCAGATATTGAGGAATATGTGGCAAATCTCTCTCTCTCTCTCTCTTTCTCTCTCTCTCTCTCTCTCTCTCTCTCTCTCTCTTTCTCTCTCTCTTTCTCTTTCTCTCTTTCTCTTTTTCTCTCTTTATCTCTCTCTCCCTTTCTTTCTCTCTCTCTTTTTCTCTCTCTCTCGCTCTCTCTCTCTCTATCTCTCTCTCTCTCTCTCTTTCTTTCTCTCTCTTTCTCTTTCTCTCTCTCTCTTTCTCTCTCTCTCTGTCTCTCTCTCTCTTTCTCTTTCTCTCTCTTTCTCTCTCCCCCTCTCTCTCTCTCTCTCTCTCTCTCTCTCTTTCTCTCTCTCTCTGTCTCTCTCTCTCTTTCTCTTTCTCTCTCTTTCTCTCTCCCCCTCTCTCTCTCTCTCTCTCTCTCTCTCTCTCTCTCTCTTTATCTTTCTTTTTCTCTCTCTCTCTCTCTCTCTTTTTCTCTTTCTCTCTCTTTCTCTCTCTCTCTTTCTCTTTCTCTCTCTTTCTCTCTTCTCTCTCTCTCTCTCTCTCTCTCTCTCTCTCTCTCTTTCTCTCTTTCTCTTTCTCTCTCTCTCTCTCTCTCTGTCTGAAAACTCCCCTCCAATCACTGCATGAATTCAGCCTTGCTTTTGCCCCTGACCTTATGGTCTTCCCAGTCTCAACATACGGGTCTTCTGCGTTCGCTTCCCCTCACAAATCTCTGATTGAATTTCCATCTTGACATTTCAGCCAACAAAGAAAGACTGGGAAAAACACAAGCGCAGCAGCAGCGCTATGTTATTAGCAGTGGTGCGTTTTCATGTCAGTCAGGTGTTTTGTTGCCAGTGGGTGGTTAAAGGCTCAGCCTGGAGTTTCTGGCAGGTTGTTTGTGGAGGCATAATAAAAGCCAGACTTAAATAGTAACATAAACATCAGAAAATGCACAGTGTGGGCCCGAGTCACTTTTTGTCCCTCCCTCTTTCTAAATGCGGAGCATGTTGTTGATGTGTTTCAGGTCCTGTAATGGTACATACCCTGTCTAGTGCCAAACGCCATTCAAAATGACCTTCTTGATTTTCTAGAATTTCTTGTTTTATTAATAAATACTTTATACTTATGTCACCTATAACCACCTAAATGTGCAGGAACTCCAGGCACTCACACTCAGCTGAAGAGGTCCGGTAGCAGTGAAATAGTTTGTCCACACATACAAATGGAGGAAACCCAAACTAGCAGGATCTTATGAATGGACATACGTTTGCATGCTGATTACCTTTGTGAGGTTCATTGTAATATTAATGTGTTATACTGCTGTATGACTATATATAAAGCGATTCAGTGAACTGCAAATGTTTGTTCATGGAAAGCCCTGGAAAGCCACTGCAAGCCCTGAAGTTATTTGTCCTTGAATAATCCTGTGATATTTACTTATTGTCTTGCAATTAGCTGTTACCACTTAATCAAGGCAAGTTGTTTGTACTGTCTGGTTGGAACTTCTCATGTACATATTAAGTAGAACAAACTCAAAAAAAAAAAAAAAACCCGCAATAAGAGAATACAGGGCAGAATTACTCACGTTATACACACGTGGACAAAATTGTTGGTACCCCTCGGTTAATGAAAGAAAAACCCACAATGGTAACAGAAATAACTTAAATCTGACAAAAGTAATAATAAATAAAAATTCTATGAAAATGAACAAATGAAAGTCAGATATTGCTTTTTTAACCTTGCTTCAACAGAATTATGTAAAAACCTGAAACAGGCCTGGATGGTAGCCCTGAAAAATGTGACCAAAGGGACATGTTAAATCAAGGTGTGTTCACTAATTAGCATCACAGGTGTCTACAATTTGCTCATGAGGAGTGGGCCAAAATACCTGCTGATAGGTGCCGAAGTCTCACTGACAGATACAGGAATCGTTTGATTGCAGTGATTGCCTCAAAAGGTTGTGCAACAAAATATTAAGTTAAGGGTACCGTCATTTCTGTCCAGGCCTGTTTCAGGAGTTTTTAAATAATTCTGTTAAAGCAAGGTTGAAAAGCAATATCTGACTTTCATTTGTTCATTTTCATAGAATTTTTATTTATTATTACTTTTGTCAGATTGAAGTTATTTCTGTTACCATTGGGGGTTTTTCTTTCATTAACCGAGGGGTACCAACAATTTTGTCCACGAGTGTATCTGAGTTAATTGCAACTTTTTCACATGTTTTTGGTATCTTGGCCATGATTGTTTAGTGCCTCAACGGTTAGACTAAATGGTTGTAAGAAGACCACAATTATTGTTAATTCTATCATCTACTTTAACTCAGTTTGTGATCATTAAAATGATATCACTCTTGTGAAAATTAAAAAAACAGAGGCAACAAATTACCACAAACAATTTGAGTATACTGAACTTATTACAGTGTACAGTCATTATGGCTGCTAGACAGAAACAAATATGTCAGATTTATAATGGATTAAAAAACAGATCTCGCCTGTAATTACTTTCATTAATTTGCCTCCACATGTAGAACCAATCCTCTACAAATAGAGCTTTAAATACTGTTTGCTTTGGGTACGTGTTCACCTTCAAGGACTGTTCATAAGCTCAGACCTAAATCTTGGGGCAACATTACGTGTCTGTAAAGTGGTACAAGCATGGAACATTGTGATTATGTGAGTGAACCAAGAAATGATTTACTAAAAATAGCGTAATACCTTGTGATAATTAGCCTTGGCACAACAAATTTAACAATGAGGCATGTGACACCATTATGCAGTGCCATATTCAAATACAGGACTATTCTCAGTTTCAGACATATCTGGGAAGTAAAGCACTGGAGTTGTTAATATCCTTGATTTGATCATGACAAACCCCCACCATCCCCCTCCAACCCACTCCCCACCACCAACCCCGCAAAACAATTACACTCTGCATCTTTTAGAAACCCGTGTACCCATCTGCATCAACTGATCCATCAAAAAGATGTTAATCAGCCTTTCCATGGTCACAACTGGCACTGCGTTCTGCACGGATTCCTTTGTGTAATGTGAATAATAGATTTTTGGGTGCTCAGCTGAATAGTACTTATTGATTTATTTGGCAGTTTATTGGGATGCAGTCCAGTACCTTAACAGGAGCTCAAAGAGATCAAGCCCCTCTCTCAACATCCCATCTAAAGGCTAGCACTTAACCTGATGCTGATGGACTCATTCCCCAATTACAGTCACTCAGCAAAGACAAGATGGGCATGTAATTGGGTATGTAAGCATGTAATGTAGCATGCAAGTAGGTAATGAGCTATCAAGGTTAGGAACTGGGTGTGGAGGTAAGAATATGAAATAGTGTGTAGAGGTAAGTATCAATGCAAAGAACCTTCACTGCTTCTAAGATCGCTCCAAAAATAATGTAATAGCCCACAAGGTCACGAAGGAACTTCACACAACCAAAAGCCTCTCCTCCAGTGCTAATGTTCATATTTATTTTTAATAAAAATTATTTTTAATATTTATTACTTCACCATTACAAGAACACTGAACAGCATGGCAGTATTGCAAGGCGAACTTTGCTGTTCTCTTAAATGAAAGCAATGTTGTCTCTGGAGAAAGGAAAACACTGCATTCCACTGTACAGACTGTGAAACATGGTGGTGGTAGTATTATGGGTTGGGCCTGGTTTGTTGCATCTGGGCCAGGATGGCTTATCATCATTGATGGAACAATGAATTCTGCAATTCTGCAATTATACCAGCAAGTGCTAAAGGAAAATGTCAGGGCATCTGTTCATGAGTTGAATCTCAAGAGAAGGTGCTGCAAGACAACGACCCTATGCACACAAGTCATGGGGAAACCATCAAAATCCCAGAGCTGAATGAAATTCATGAGCTACAATTCCGCCAAGCCAATATGTGATGTGAAAATCATATTATGTTGCAGGTCAATTCAAACTGCAGGCAATTCGAAAGGGTTCACCAGAACATCACTGCATGTAGGTATATAATAGAGTGAATAAAAAACAGGTACAGAGTATATGCAAACAAGTTATAGCCTCGGTAAGCCCTCTAGTATGCCAGAAAGTCATGGGATAGTAAAATAAGCTCCCTCCAGTGACCAGAGAGGACTCCTCCTCAGCCACTCAACACACAACACCCTCTGGTGTAAAAAAGCTGCTGTCTTTATATATATCTCATACATATAATATAGCACTGCACTCCAAGTGCCAGAGGAGGTGCAGGTTGGTCTGCTGGGGTCGATGCCCCTGTTTGAGTCACCGTTGAGCCAGTTCAGCTGGCCTGGTGGATAAAAAGCCTTGGTCGGAGAGTTCTGGGGAGTCATAAGCAGTAGGTGCTAATCAGGTTAGTGCTAGCACTACTGGCAGATGGCTGGACTACATGCATGCAGACCGTTATGACAACACCATGTCAACATCACCAAAGACTGCAATGGTATAGAGTCAGACTGTCATGGAGGTACTAGGAATGGCAGCAGGTCATCTTCAGTGATGAGTCCTGCTTTTGCCAAGACGTCTGAGCTGTGGTGTTACTTCTGTATGTGTAGCTCAGTAAATATGGCCTATATCAGTCTAAATATCATTATTTGTTTTTCCTGGTAGCCTTTATCTTCCTTCCCAATAGCCCTGCAATCCCACACTTCCCTCTGGGTGCAGCTGTTCTTCTGAAGATTGTTTTATTCTATGTCATATTTGTTAAGAGGGGCTTATTTAGGTATCTTAGGTCGTATAAACAATGTCCTACAGTATAGAGTTACCCAAAAATGAGTGATTTTGTTTTGCTGGCTGGAATAAAATTCTATTCTCCAGCTATTTTCATGTAGAATCAACACACTGAGAGTGAGAGAGATAGCGCGGTTTGATATGCCACCTTCTTTATTTCTCTGATAGGATTTTCTAGATGATAAATGGGTTACGAAGAGCAGCTAAGGTGGAGGAGAAATAGAGAATAGAAAGAGAAAATGTGAGGAAAAAGTGGAACCACTATTACAGATTGGTATTACTGCTCAGCAAGCACATTTCTCACGGGTCTGAGACCAAAGATGGCCTAAATGTGGGCAGGGGTCGTCCGTCTACCTCGATTAGAGTCTTAATTACACACACACAGGCCTCTAGAGAGAGAGCGAGAGAGTGATGGAGAGGAGGATGAGTGGAGAATATGATTTTCCACCAATGCAATCAACACTCTCATCATCATTCCACTGCCATCCAGAGCCTTCTATTTTTTCTCTCTCACTTATATGCGGCCGCACACGTATACAAGTTCACACTGGAATCAGCATTAAAGGGGAATTACACCGATTTCTCGACATCCTGACAGAATTAAATGGTTATATTCAGAAGGGTTTCAAAGACTCTACACAGACTCTACACAAAGACTCTACACAAAGACTCTACACAGACTCTACACAAAGACTCTACACAGACTCTACACAGACTCTACACAAAGACTCTACACAGACTCTACACAAAGACTCTACACAAAGACTCTACACAAAGACTCTACACAGACTCTACACAGACTCTACACAAAGACTCTATAAAGACTCTACACAAAGACCCTACACAAAGACTCTACACAGACTCTACACAAAGACTCTACAAAGACTCTACACAAAGACTCTACACAGACTCGACACAAAGACTCTACACAAAGACTCTGCACAGACTCTACACAAAGACTCTACACAAAGACTCTACACAGACTCTACACAAAGACTCTACACAGACTCTACACAAAGACTCTACACAAAGACTCTACACAAAGACTCTACACAGACTCTACACAAACACTACACAGACTCTACACAAAGACTCTATAAAGACTCTACACAAAGACTCTACACAAAGACTCTACACAAAGACTCTACACAGACTACACAAAGACTCTACACAGACTCTACACAAAGACTCTACACAAAGACTCTACACAGACTCTACACAAAGACTCTACACAGACTCTACACAAAGACTCTACACAAAGACTCTACACAGACTCTACACAGACTCTACACAAAGACTCTACACAGACTCTACACAAAGACTCTACACAAAGACTCTACACAAAGACTCTACACAGACTCTACACAAAGACTCTACACAAAGACTCTATAAAGACTCTACACAAAGACTCTACACAAAGACTCTACACAGACTCTACACAAAGACTCTACACAGACTACACAAAGACTCTACACAGACTCTACACAAAGACTCTACACAAAGACTCTACACAGACTCTACACAAAGACTCTACACAAAGACTACACAGACTCTACACAAAGACTCTACACAAAGACTCTACACAAAGACTCTACACAGACTTGACACAAAGACTCTACACAAAGACTACACAAAGATTCTACACACACTACACAAAGACTCTACACAAAGACTCTACACAGACTCTACACAAAGACTCTACACAAAAACTCTACACAAAGACTCTACACAGACTCTACACAAAGACTCTACACAGACTACACAAAGACTACACAGACTCTACACAAAGACTCAACACAAATACTCTACACAAAGACTCTACACAGACTCTACACAAAGACTCTACACAGACTCTACACAAAGACTCTATAAAGACTCTACACAAAGACTCTAGACAAAGCTAGCTTGATAAATAATATTAACTAAACATTACCCAAGTGTAGGAGTCGTAGGATGTAACTAGTGATGTGACTAGCGGCTTGACATCATCACACATCACCAACTAAATGGATGCTTGTGGTTGTCTTAAAGACTCTACATGCTTACACTTACCAGATCCGACTAATGAGATGTCATCTAAGTACAATCACTCAGCCAATCATGAACGTCTGTTTTGTATCCATTTTCCACACATGGAACATTTAGTGCACTGTACCCCCTCTTCTCAATCTATGCATCCCGTCACTCACCCACCGGTATTTATAGCCCCACCCACCTTGTGCAACAGCATCTGCAGGAGCCTGAAGTGACTACCACCTTAAACACACAATGTGTTTTTGTTTTTAAGCATTGTATATGAACCTTAGGGACAAATAATTATAGTAAAAACGCAGGACATGGACCCTATTAGTCCGCCTTCACGGTAACACCAGCGTAAGGCTGTAATAGCATGTGACTAAGCCCGTGCAGTATGTTTGATCTGTGTACTCAGCCTGACGTGTACATTTAAATCAAATTCATAAGCAGGAATGATTTGGCCTATTCTCTCCCAGGGACACCTTACATAAGCGCAGTCAGCAGATGTGTCTATTTACATAACACAGCTTATCACACAAGGGAGAACTCATAAGATGCCAGTAGGGACATGAAAATGCAAAGATGCACCAACCTGAAGACGGAGAATTGTCACTGTAATTATATTACTTTTTACATCATTTCTTTTTTGAAATAATAAAGGTTTATTATTCTATAGGTCTCATTTCTGTGTAACGAGTTCCTTCAGTCGGATTTGAATATGAAGTAAATTTATAACACTGTAGTAATTCTGAATTGTCCCAAAGAGATTTAAATGTTCATTCAGTCCATTGTTCATTAAAGAATCACTATCAAATCAAATCACTGCAAGGTCAAAGGTCAAAGAGTTAGACCACTGGACAGCTCATCCAGCACAGCCACAGGAAAACATTAACAAACAAATGTGGCACATTAATAATACAATTTGCCTTCAACTACACATATACAGCTGAAACGATTGTGGAGACATGCACATAATGGGCAGGTAAGGGTATATCATGATTATGTGTTAGCTTAATCAATAACATTTATGCTAAAATTGCTATTAATGAATTAATACCAGTAGAAATACATCTTTTTAGATTAGGCTTAAAAGTAACTATGTAAGTACCTAACTAACTAACTAACTAACTAACTAACATAACTCATGAGATGCCGGTAGGCAAGTGAAAATGCAATGATGCACCAATATGAAGGCGGCGAACTGCCACTGTAATTATCATTTTTGCATCATTCCTGTTTTGAAATAATAAAAGTTTATTATTCTATAGATCTCATTACTGTGTAACACTTATGTCGTTTGGTCGCATTTGGACTTTTCAGTTTGCTCCAACTGAAAATAGCAATTTAAAAGGTGCCTCTGATCACAGTTCAGACCAAAGAACCAAAATCTGGTCCCACTAAAAGAGGTGGTCTGAGGTCCCCCGGACTCAGTTTCCCAGAGGGCTACGCTCGATGATGTCGCATCCACATGTTCCTGCTCGTCCAATCAGCATCGCTTCTCTCTCGAAGTTTTGCTGACCTTGTCTTGTAACTCTGAGCGTTTCTTTCCTGCGTTTGCTACTCTAGTTTTGACTCCTTTTGATTACTGACTTCCCTTTCATCTTACTCTTTGGCTACTGCCCTGCTCTGTCTCTTTCTCAACCTCTCCTTCGTTCATCTGATCGTCTTCTCTGGCCCAAAATTGCTCAGAAAAAATCTCTAGATCCACAGACTTACATTAGAACATAAATTTGCCTGAACCTGACTCGACCTGACTTAATTCTGTCTGAACCTGACCCAATCTGACATCATTCTGCCCGAACCTGACCCAGTCTGACATAATTCTGTCTGAACCTGACCCAATCTGACATAATTCTGCCCGAACCTGACCCAATCTGACATAATTCTGTCTGAACCTGACCCAATCTGACATAATTCTGCCCGAACCTGACCCAATCTGACATAATTCTGCCCGAACCTGACCCAATCTGACATAATTCTGTCTGAACCTGACCCAATCTGACATAATTCTGTCTGAACCTGACCTGACCCGCCAAAATTCTGTCTTAAACTGACCCAACCTGGCTAAATTCTGTCTGAACCTGAACCGATCTGACATAATTCTGTTTGAACCTGACCCGACCTGACATAATTCTGTCTTAACCTTACCTGACCCAACAAAATTCTGTCTGAACTTGACCTAACCTGACAAAATTCTGTTTAAACCTGACCCGACCTGACAAAATTCTGTTTGAACCTGACCCAACTCGTCAAAATTCTGTCTGAACCTGACCCAACTCGACAGAATTCTGTCTGAACCTGACCCAAACTCAACAACAATTTTGAGTCTAAATGACACCAACCATACTAAATGACATCTGAACCATACGCCCACCACAGAGATCATACTCCTATTAACAGCAGTAGTTCAGTTAGACAGCTATCAATTAGAGCATGAATAACCTGCAATTTATTTAAAGAGCTTATTAGTCAGACCTCCAGAATTAACTGTAACCACTTGAACAACATCCTAAGACCAAATAGATGGGCACCAGGTGGGTTTAAAAATGTTCTGACACACATTGCACTAGGACTTGTTCTGATGTCTGTAACCAAATATTTTGTGGCTGCCTGGTTGCATCATTTGAGCATGGTTTTCCATCATACAGCCAATAACAAGCTATCAGCAACAGCAACCGAGCCTAATGCTTAACTAACCCGCCAATGTCTGCACATAGCAGCTGAACTCAAATGGCCAAATCTGTCCCATTTCTGCCTAGCAACTGTAGCAAGCTTAGCTGAGACAGGCCAACTGAACAATGTCCTGTGCAGTAGTCAACCATCAGTGCTTAATACAGCCCCATTTCTCCAAGTATTAAAGGACATCAGCATGTGTGGAGTTTAACAGGGCACTTCACTCATGACCCACAATGGTTTTGCATGTGAGAAGGAACTATGGTGTACCAAAAGGAACTTGCAATCATTGAAACGTCTTATATCTGCACATCTCAGGGATATAATAAGCCCATTCTTGTTCGGAAGCATATTGATTTCCATTGCCTTTTGTTTGTTTGGACATAGAAGTTAATGGTAGTGATGTGCGTTCTCATATAACAGCTACTTTGGCCTCATTACCATTAGAATCTCACCTCCAGCCCCGAGGGCAATAGCTGCTTTCCTGACAGAGGTGAGAACTAATTGGAACTCAGAGGGATGTACGAGGCCATTATCGCAAAGACACACACACACACACACACACACACACACACGGTTCCACATACTCTGCCACAATACATTAAGGAGAGAAAAACAGAGTGCAGATCAAATCGAAGATTGGCAAGATGACAAACAACCACTGATATGAGACAGGAACCAAAGCTGGGGACAGTGGCTGTGCAAAGTCCAGCCATCATCCTATTGTTCCTTTGTCTCCATCAAATTCACATTAAACAATTGCTGACATTCTTTTTTATTTCTGCTTAAACGGAAGGAAAACACAACAGTGCTTGTGTAATTAGCATGGTCACCAAACACTCCACCCTTTTTAACCTAACCCCTGTAATTCTAGCATGTTTGTCTGTATATCGCCGCTGTCCAAAGAAAAACATGTATCTCCATTTTTGTTGATTTTTACTTTTATGCCTCATTTGATCACATGACCTGCTGTTTACACTGTGTGGAAATTCCATGAAGAATGGACCAACAGAAATCACCCAAACCTGCTTGGAAAGATGTCTGGTTCCATTGACTTCCATTCAAATGAAATGAGGTTTTTGGCCTCTCCTGTAAAGTTGCTATTTTGGAGATACCTGTTTTTCTTTGGACAGCGACGATATAATAATAAAGAAATGGGTCAAAATCACTTTTACATAAGGCACCTTCCTTTAGGCAAATGGAGAAAAAGCCAACTTGGCTGGACTAATTACACAGTGATAAATGAGAAGCAGTGCTGAGTGATATCTGATGGTGTAGCACATCCTCAAGTGTGTTACTGCAATTACACCTCAATCTGATTAAGCTGCTGGTGAGCAATGGGCTGGCGACTCCACAGCCAGACCTCAACATTACTGAATGTGTTTAAGCTTACTGGTGAGAAGCAGAAAATACAACCAGCTTCTAGGACTGAACTTTGAAATGTAGAAAAAGATCTCAGGAAATCTCTTTGAAACACTAGACTTAAATTCTGATATTTTTTTCAAATTATGATGTAAAAATTCTGTTCTGTGTCTATTCCATGTGTATGCTATTTCATTAGCGAGCTAGCTAGCGAAGTCATATCATGATCTTGTGCTGCATTATTCAATTCAAGTGAATGTTTCATAAATTTTCATTAGTTCATCAGTCAATTGAGCTCTATACACAACATACTGTAACAGTCAAATTGATGCTGTGCCTTTAAGAAAGGGGCATTGTATTTGCATATCCCAGTGTGGCCTCTGCAGAAGAAGAGAGCAGAGTGGAGAAGAGAGGTGGTGTTAGCCGTTTTCCTACCACTCTCATCTTTTATTTTACACTCTCTGTAACGCTAGAGCTTAACTACAGTCACACTTATGTATAAGTGGATTGTTGTGGCCGGGAGACTGATTTCAGTTAGTAACCGTGAATAAACGAGTATACTGGAGTACCTGCACTAACGTCTGTGTGGCTCAAGTGCTTCTGCTAACTCCTCTCCTCATGGCTACCCCGAAGGCTCTCCCCCATTATCCGGGCCGAAGCGTTACAATAGTTTCACAAAAATGCTGATAGCGTTATAAAATTTTGCATACCAGCATCCAAAATACAGGATATGCTGGCTTTGCCATGATCAACCATGCAGGTACAGGGGTTGGACAATGAAACTGAAACACCTGGTTTTAGACCACAATCATTTATTAGTATGGTGTAGGGCCTCCTTTTGCGTCCAATACAGCATCATTTGGGCAGCCGTGGTTTATGTTTTTTTGGATACAATCATACAACATCCCTTTCAGACAGCTTCCTCTTGCGTCCACAGTTAATCCTGTTGGATGTGGTTCGTCCTTCTTGGTGGTATGCTGACATTACCCTGGATACCATGGCTCTTGATACATCACAAAGACTTGCTGTCTTGGTCACAGATGCGCCAGCAAGACGTGCACCAACAGTTTGTCCTCTTTTGAACTCTGGTATGTCACCCATAATGCTGTGTGCATTGCAGTATTTTGAGCAGAACTGTGCTCTTACCTGCTAACTGAACCTTCACACTCTGCTCTTACTGGTGCAATGTGCAATTAATGAAGATTGGCCACCAGGCTGGTCCAATTTAGCCATGAGACCTCCCACACTAAAATGACAGGTGTTTCAGTTTCACTGTCCAACACCTGTATGTGCTCTTCTAGAAGGGTTCATTATCCAGAGTAAAGTCAGTAACACAAGCAAAGCAAGCTAGCTGCCAAAATGCTAGCATTATCTTGTGTGCATTTGTCTGAATTAATGTTTCAGAAATTCCTATCAAATTAGTATTGTCTAAGTTGAGCTCTGTGCACAACATCCATTCAATAACACCACTTTAAATAAATGTGAAGACTTTTAACTCAAGAGAAAAGAGACACACAGCAAGCGCACTTAATCAAAGTGTTTGTGGGACTTATGTCACATTCACAGTGCCAACAGCAGACAGAATTGTTTTGCAATGTTGACAAGTGCATCATCATCCTATAATTTGAACTCTGCCTTCCCGAGGCGTTGGATTATTCTAGAAACTTCACTCTCCATTCTCTCTCTATGTTCCTACCCCATATTTAGGCAACTCATCCATAGCTCTCCCCAGACCTGTATTCTCTATATCGCCACTGACCAAAGAGGAGTATCTCCAAAGTTTTACAGGAGAGGGCACAAACCTAATTCTATAGAACCAGCTTTTTTTCCCAAGCAGTTTTGGGTCATTTCTGTTGAATCCATCCATCCATGAAATGTCACATGGTGTAAACAGCAGCTGCTGCAATCAAATGACGCATAAAAGTAAAAACAGGGATACATGTTTATCTTTGGACAGCAATGGTACAAGGTCACATCTGGCTTTGATCTTGACCTTGCGTGTCACATTGTGAGTGGTGCAAAAGACACTTTGAAATCAGATTTGAGTCAGCGTCCAGATTGAGATGTAAAACTCTGATTGGAAACAATATAAAGGCGGTTTGGATCCAATCTGATGAAATCGGATTTCAATTATTTATTTTTTAATTTTTTATTAAAAATCTATCTGGACTTGGTGTGCCAGTCTGAGCAAGGCCTTAAATGCAGAAGGAAAGCTAAAGTGAGATCTTGGTTCTTTGGTGTTTAAACAATGCAACCTCAGTGGTGGTGATTGATATTAGAAGGTTCATTCTTCACATTGCTATATCACAATGTCAGGATGCATTGTTACTCTAATAAGGAAGAGCAGATTAAAAGGACGACACAGCGCCTTTGCCACAACATTAAAAGGCAACGAACCCTAATGGCCATATATTTCATCTGGAGATTCTCTGTAATCCGGTGCCGCAGGGCAGGCAGTGTTTCAATCTTCCGGTTTGAGTGCATGTGATCTCAGGCCTGAAATTGAACATGAGACGCAGAGTCACGTCTCGTTTTTCAGCAGAACGCTCCACTACTTACAAAGAACAACTCCTGTAAGAGAGAAACAGTTCTACAGCAGAGTATCTCTGATTCACATGGTTCTCACTGAATACAACAAGAGAGAGAGAGAGAGGGAGAGAGAGAGAGAGAGAGAGAGAGAGTGAGAGAGGGTGAGAGAGGGAGAGAGAGAGAGAGAGAGAGAGAGAGAGAAAGAGAGAGAGACAGGGAGAGCTTTAATTAAGGCACAGCTACCCTTGCAAAGCAAAGATAGAGAGGGCACGGCAAAAGAATCGGAGGGGAACAGAGAGAGCGCTAGACAAACAAAGAGAGAAGATAGATACAAACAACCTTAATTGAAGCACAAATACATTTCACGCTCTGCACTGCTTTGTCACTTGGCTCTGTAATGCCTGGTTAATTGTTGTATGGTTTTGGAATTTGAACGAACAAAGTACAGATTAGGAAAATTCCTTTCAGCCAAATGGATCCTAAACAGCATTCCCTACTCCAATCTCTCTAGAGAGTGCAACTCACAATAAGGAATCTATCACACAGAGAAGGGCACTGACCCGCCACCTAACAATACCAATGATTATTTGGATCCGGTGCGGCACTAAACCAGTTTTAGTGGGCTTCCAGAGATTCTCTACCATAACAACAAGAGATCCTGTGCTGTTTAGACTTGGGGAATACTGTAAGGTGAGCTCAAGCAGTCATATCATATCAGACCTGGGGTAGGGGCTCTGGTGATACTCCTGGGGTAGGCACCCCTGAAGTTGTGGAGGGTTTTTAGCTAATAGAGGACTGAAATCGTTCTTATACACTTGTTGTCAAAAGACTAGCTGCACCCAGAGGGAGGTTTGGGATTGCAATGCTATGTGGAAGGAAGATAAAGGTGTACAGGAACAATAAATGATGATAAATTTAGACTGATATGCGCAATTATGGTGTTGGGCCGCCATGTTTGCTAACTCAATATGCTAGAAGTCTCAGCATGTAGTTGTAGGTTCCTAATGGCGTCCTGTGCTAATCCATCCCATGCAGCTTGAATATTCTCACACAGTTCCCACATGTTTTGTGGTAGGGGTGGAGTTGGAGTGACACCACACCTTCTGGACGTGTGATGTGTGACAACAAACCATCAAGACTGAAGATGACCCGCTGGCAATCTGAGTCACTCCATGACAGCACTGCTGTATCTGATCCACATGTACTGGTCCAATACACACTAACACAACGCCACCATGTCAGTGTCCCTATAGTGCTGAGAATGACCCACCACCCATTATAATACTGCTCTGTGGTGGTCCTGTGGGGATCCTGACCACTGAAGAACTGGGTAAATGGAGGCTAAGAAAGCATGCAGGGAACCATTTACATTTATGGCATTCAGCTGACGCTCTTATCCAGACCGACTTACAAGTTAATCATATTACAGGTAGGCATGCAGTGTAGTGTTAGGAGTCTTGCCCAAAGACTCTTATTGGTGTATTGGTGAACCAAACCCCAGTCTCCCACATGTGGTGGTGGCTCCCTGCTGGGTAGAGGTGTTATCTGCTGAGCTATGCCAAGTACCATATGGACTACAGTCTGTAATTGTAGAACAACAAAGTGCATCATATGCACCACAGGATGCAGAGGCAGCAGATACGGGTTAGATTCACATACACTGGAGTATTTCTTTAAGATCAGTCATTTCTCCCTCATGTCTAATGCCATTCTCTTAATGGTCAGAAAGATTTCACAAGTTCTAAGTGGCCGTCTCTTTAAGCAGCACAGCAGTTCTTGGAGATTAGAAGTGGTCCCTTGGCCTTCCTGCAGTCAAGCACCTCTGGGTATTGGCAGTAATTGTTCTCTCTCAGTGACAACGGGGCTAATTTATAACTGAGCCACACACACACACTGCGCCCGTCAGCGTATTTAAAAGTGCCGCATCTATGTTGTTAGCGTTAGCCTGAGGTGAAAGCAAGCTGCTGACTAATTCAATCAGCTAGTATCCAACGGAGATAAAGGAAGCCTTTCGACGGCACGTTTCCAGGCTCATTAGCCACATAATGAACTTCCTTAATGGGTGATCAATATAACAGTGGTTTAGGGTCTGATTTGAGGATTTGTTTAGCTAGGATTTGTTCTGGGGGTCCGTCTCTTTGTCTGTAAAAGTCAAATTAGAGTCCAAATGTAGGGACAATTTTGTTGCCTTTATTAAAAAATAACATTGTAAAATGGTACTGTTATATACACAGTGTGCGGGCTAATGATAAATGGTGTGGCTTCACATTAATAGAGGTGGAGAACTTATTTTAGTGACTGAGAGATACAGTGTTAGGCAAATTAGCCTTTGGGAGTCCCAATTGTAAGGCATTTGGTGATCACCATAAGATACTGATATTAAAGTCACCATGAACAATATTAGACAATATTTTTTTTCCTTTCAAAATGGCCATTAAATTGTTATTTTTAATTTGGTAACTCTTTACTTTAGTGTACCGTTTATAAGACTACATGACACCTACCCAAAGTTTGTACTGACATCTGACATTCCCTTACATAAATGTTTATAAATGCATTTTCCAATACACATAATCTGTCATAAAGGTTACCTTAACTGAATGCGATAAAAATTGTCTAATATAAGCATTATGACCAATGACGCCTACTGTGTTACCAATATTGCTGAGGATATTACGCATAAAATAATCCATCAGTTTGAAGAAGGGGAACGTCAAAGAAAAATAGGGAAGGGTGGGAAGCACCTTAGTTTCCAAAACCAGAATTCCAGGAATCATTGGAGTTACAGAGAAAATGGGACACATGTTTCTGGCTATGCTTCCACTGTGAGAAGACACCTCAGTGTTTGGAATGTGTTTGGAATGACTTGATCATGAAAAGCAGAACATGCAACTGACTTCTAAGAAAGAAATATCCCTGCAGATTACTGTGCAACACTGAAACCAAGTTTCCTGAAAAGCATGGAAGGTCTAATGAACACAAATGGAAGACAAACAAAATATATAAGACTGATACACTCTCACTCGTCTACTAAACGGCTTAATGCTGGGTCATGTGGGTGCTAGAAGCTTTCCCTGCTCACTCACTGGGCAGATGGCAGGAAACACCCTGGACAGGCCACTAGTCCATTACACACACACACACACACACACACACACACCCATACACACACACACACACACACACACACACACACCCATACACACACCTATACACACACGCGGGCGCGCACACGCCCATACACACACACACACACACATACACACACAACACACACAAACACGCACACACACACGCACACACAAACACGCACGCACACACAAACACGCACACACACACACCCATACACACACACACACACACACACACACCTATACACACGCGCGCGCACACACACACGCCCATACACACACACACACACATACACACACAACACACACAAACACGCACACACAAACACCCAGACACACGCCTCCCACACACACACACCTCCCACACACACAGACACACACACACACACACATCTATACACACACCTATACACACACGCGTGCGCGCACACACACACGCACACACGCCAATACACACACACACACACACATACACACACAACACACACAAACAAGCACACACACACACACACACGCACACACAAACACCCAGACACACGCCTCCCACACACACACACACCTCCCACACACACAGACACACGCACACACACACACACACACACACGCACACACAGACACACATGTCTCCCACACATATCTCCAAACTGCATGTTTTTTTTTATTGTGGGAGGCGTTGTTCCACCGTGTTGCCCCAAAACTGATACAACATATGTTTTTACATGTGCATTAGGCCTCCAGGGATAAGCTGCGGCATTCCTGGCGACACAGAAGCATAAAGCGGTTTAGTAGATGAGTAACTGGGAGTGTATGAGTTTTTCAATGTGCATAATGAATATAGAACTTGCACTGCAATGAGTCTATTGCATGACCCACACGACTTGGGTGGAATGTGCTCAGGACGGGTGTGCCTGGGGGCCAATGTGTCACAGTGATCCGATCACCTTTGGAGGTGTTCAAGGACCCATCTGACCTTACACTATTTGCCCTGTGAATGACAAAATGTGCCAGCAAGGAAGAACTGCCAACACAGCAGACATGAAGCAGCTGCATGACTTCTGTCTTTGCGATCTCTCCTGTTTGTTTTAGTAGTCGTGTTATTAATCCATGCAGCCTAAATCTTTGTGAAGGATGTGGTAAGAATGGAGAACACATTTTCTCCAGTCATGAAATCTGATCACAAGTGGAGGCGGATGGAAATGGCTGTTGTGAATGGTTCCATGATCTTACTGCCCACATAAGATCAGATGGCGGTCTTGGCGGTGACCATCTACATGGTTCTAATTAGTTGAACAATAATTGTTCAATGCACTCGCGCGGCGGGAACACCGAAACATGATTCTGTCATTTCGAGACACTCACCAAAACATTTTTAGCAGATCACATACAGCATACTTAATTCATGGAACTGGCAACCATATAATGAGGCTGTCATTTTTTCAGCCGTCAAGACCTTTTTCAGTCACCTTTGAATTCTATCAGCACAGGAGCTTGACATGCATTGTCAGTTGAGGGGGGAAAAATGCCAGCAGGAACAGAGAGCTGAAACATCTCACAGCTGGTGGTTTGAAGTGATGCCGTTTGACACCAGCTATTGACATTTGGTGCCCACGACTTTCAGATAGCAGCACAGACTGGAGGTAAGGAGTACAGGATTCAGGACTGACTGTTCAGGGAACAAGCTGCCTGATAGTAAATTAACTTAGCAGGACATAGCAGGAATACGAGGACTCATTTGTATCCAGCTGTGCACTTTTGTGGTTAGTAACTGGGATTAACCTTTTGAGTAATTTCTCCAACGCTGAGTTACCTATAGCTTAAAGGTAGCTTCAAGAGTGTAGCAACAAACATCTTGCATTCGTCCTCATTTTGTGTTTTCTGCTGTACCTGGATGACCTTGATTTTTTCCTCTCAACACCCAGAAAATCGCGGCGAAGAGCCCCCTCAGCGTAGTTGCATCATCATGTAACAACATGGAAGAGTCCATTGTAACCTTGGCAGGGGTGACATCACTGATCATACTTGTTACAACCGCAAATGCCATTTAACATCCACACCTTCGGTGACTTCCTGACCATACAATCCTGATTCCATGTTTCTGAATACCCACTTTTCACTATCCAATCAAATCCTTAGGGTATGAAATAATGCCCTGCCCACACGTACTTCCTACCAGAGTACACTCTTTCACTCTGACATGCATCACATTAAGGAATAAGGTTTATGTTGACTCTGAGCAGCCCTTGTATGAAGTGAATGACTTGATTGGCCTCTTTTCTATTGGATTTCTATTTTTGCCATTTTACCTCAATTACCATTTTATAATCATTTGCTATCTGTATTAGAGCTGACGTAGAGTTTTGTGTGACGCTTAAGGCGCCAAGGTGTACATCTACCATAGCTTCATAAAGCAGCTGAACAGAGGAGCCTCAGCTGGCAGTGGTTTATACAAACATTAGATTTGGACATGACTGGCTGCCTTCCTGCCTCAGAGCACTGTATAAGCAGGCAGCAGGTATGACGTCTCCGACACAGCCCCTATGTGGTGAAAGATGAGAGTATACACATATAGCTGACACATCAGGCAGTTGATGCTCTCCTCGCTCACTCTGCTCTCTCTCCATCCGGACAAACTTTATGTAAATGAGCTGACCAATTAGATCGCTGAAATCAATCCCATAGTCACACACCGAGAGGGACGTAAAAATGGTGCTATTAAATTAGCGTAAAAATCAATATTAGGCCATTATTAGCAGAACTCCAGCAATAATAGTAGGAAGAAACAATAAGCTCCGCCCCCAACACTACAGTGTTAATGTCATTAAAGGGAATCTTTTAATTTGCTGTTTATTTGAAATTAGCAAGAGTCACAGTTAATAACTGAATTTACAATTGTTAAAATGACAAATACTTTTTTGCCACAGTTATTGTTTATTTATTCATGTAAATATATGTCAGCATTTCTGTGTCTCTGCCTCTGTCTCTCTTTCTGTCCCTCTCTCTCTCTCTCTCTCTCTCTCTCTCTCTCTCTCTCTCTCTCTCTCTCCCCTCTCTTTCTGTTCCTCTATCTCTCTCTTTCTGTCTCTCTGCTTCTCTCTCTCTATGTTCCCTTCTGGCTGACTTTTTCTGTTCTTCCCATCCCTCTCTCTGTCTTTCTGTCTCTCTCTCTGTCCCACACTTTCTGTTCCCCCTTCTCTCTTTATTTCTCTCTAATGTCTGTCTGTCTGTCTCTTCCTCTCTCTCTCTCTGTCTCTCTCTCTCTGCCTCTACCTCTCTCTCTCTCTCTCTCTCTCTCTCTCCCTATTCCCCTCTGTCTGTCTCTTTCTGTTCCTCTAGCTATCTCTTTCTGTCTCTCTGCCTCTCCCTCTCTATGTTCCCTTCTGGCCATCCTTTTCTGTTCTTCCCATCCCTCTCTCTGTCTTTCTGTCTCTCTCACTGTCCCACACTTTCTGTTCCCCCTTCTCTCTTTATGTCTCTATTAATGTCTGTCTGTCTCTTCCTCTCTGTCTCTCTCTCTGCCTCTCTCTCTATCTCTCTCCATATATTTACTGAGTAGTACTGAATCCAAAATGACTGCCATGTGTTTTCAGGCAGTCATTTTTTGGAAGTCCACTGAGACTGGTCCCATATCGCCTCAAACTCATAACACTGTTGTTTATGCCATGACTTATGCCAGTAAACATCCATTATGTACGTAATCGAGAGAGTTTTATGATAAGAGTCTTCAGAAATGCTTTACTGAGATTAAAAGAGTCTTTCCACTAGCGCACATGGCTTTAAGCTAACGGGGAAAAAGCCTGAGTCACTGAGCCCACTGTCCTAGGGGCTGCTTTATTCAGTGTTAATGGTGTTTCATCACATATTTCTGCTGCAGTGTGCTGACCCTCAGGGTGTCTCCTTACCAGACAATTAGCCAGTCTTTCATCACAGCAGACCCAGTGGGTCCAAAAGCTCAAGAAGTTATGGATCTGGGCATAAACAAGGACTAATCACCAGTGCACCCTCATAGCATAGGGAGCTTGTGAAAACTTTGAGGGAAAGAACTGCTGGAAGCTATCTAAGGGGGCCAATCACTGGAAGGTAATATCCAGTTCAGGCTTCACAATGGCTTTATTTCGTGTTGTGGTTGACTTGAAATAATAAAGCACCAATGTTGTTTTGTTCTAGTTTAAACATCATAACTTTAAAAAGTCTGTTTATTTGAATGAACAAAGTTGTATGTAGTTTTCTGAGCCAAAGAATAAAAATATTTAACATTTGCTGCATTAGCAGAATAATATAACAGACAGTACTTATTGGAATATGCTTAACCCATTATCAGATTTAGTAAAATCTGGCAGGACATGTGGACAAAATCAAATTTGCCATGCAAAAATGATCCCATATGTACGTAAGCATCTTAATTGTAGCTAATATTTTTCACTATGAGATTGTAGCATGAATATCATAAGATTATTCACATGTCTTATTGTTTTGGCAGATCAAGGTGAATTATCTGCCACTGGAATTAACACTTCACATTTTTGGGGACATTTTTTCGAATTCTCTTTCCAATTCCAGGGACTACTTAAGACTATCCTGGTTATAATTCAAACCACCATTTACTCATCTGTGGACAGCTCAACATACTCAACAAAGGAGCAAGCATTGCTAACAGACACCTATTCCAGCTAAGTAATGGATGGAGATACACCCAACCCACCCAGAGAGAGTGAGGCCATGAATGGCTATGGTGTGGCATGGATGGCTGTGATATGGCATGGAAGGCTGTGGTATGTCTTGGAAGACTGTGGTCTCAGATGGATTGCTGTGGTATGGCATGGATGGCTATGGTATGGCATGGATGGCTATGGTATGGCATGGATGGCTGTGGTATGGCATGGATGGCTGTGGTATGGCATGGAAAGCTATGGTATGGAAAGCTGTGGTATGGTATGGATGGCTGTGGTATGGCATGGATGGCTGTGATATGACATGGAACGCTGTGGTATGGCATGGAAAGCTGTGGTATGACTTGGATGGTTGTGGTATGGCATGGATGGCTGTGATATGACATCTAAAGCTGTGGTATGACATGAAAAGCTGTGGTATGGCATGGATGGCTGTGGTATGACTTGGATGGTTGTGGTATGGCATGGAAGGCTGTGGTATGCCTTGGATGGCTGTGGTATGGCATGGGTGGCTGTGGTATGACTTGGATGGTTGTGGTATGGTATGGAAGGCTGTGGTATGCCTTGGATGGTTGTGGTATGGCATAGGTGGCTATGGTATGACTTGGATGGCTGTGGTATGGCATGGGTAGCTATGGTATGACTTGGATGGTTGTGGTATGGCATGGGTAGCTATGGTATGACTTGGATGGCTTTGGTATGGCATGGGTAGCTATGGTATGACTTGGATGGCTTTGGTATGGCATGGGTAGCTATGGTATGACTTGGATGGTTGTGGTATAGCATGGATGGCTGTGGTATGACACGGAAGGCTATAGTATTACACTGGTGGCTGTGATATGTCATGAAAGACTATGGCATGGCCATATGGTTAAAATGTTCTCAACTACATCAAGAAAACTGCGTGAGCAAGTTCTCGCTGACAAACTATAAAGAGTTTTGGAAACTGTATTTTCTTCTTTTCATTGCAAACCCGAGGAGAGCTGCGTCATCAAACCCAGAGACACAGACATCAAACAAGAAAGTCAAAAGTACTGCTTTATTGCCTTATTGCCTTAGACACAGCTTCACTGCTGTCATCCGAGATTTTACATAACACATTCTCAGAGGGGAAGTGAATTAAATGTCCTGTCTTAAATTGTTCCAGGTTTATAAACAGATGAATAATTATCAGACGTAAACAGCATCCAAAACATTGCATAAGAGAGGACGGGACAGCCGACTGCTGGAACGGCGTAAGAAAAAGACTCCTTAAACATCTGCCAAATCTAACGCTAATTCACCGACTCGCTGTCAGCGTCGGCAGCTCCTCTCACACAGCCATACAGAAACTAGACTGAGAAAGCAAAAACCTTGGAGAACAAAAATCAACCCATGCTCATATACACCATTCAGCAAAAACCCAAAATCAAACCCAATCAAACAAGAGAATGCCAATGTACTGAAGGAACAAGGCCAGGTGCTGAGCTGCCCCTATAACATTGACCGAATGGCTGTATTATGCAAGTAGGGCACTGAATGGGGTTATCTCTCAGTCATCAAACCAATTAGACAAATTCCCATATCATGAAACACTTGCATGGGGCAATGTGACCTGCAACACAGACTTTCACCAAAGTAGCGATACAAGCTTCCCTGCATCTAATCTCATCTACACTGTAAGAAATGATGTATGACTGATTGCTTCCCTTTTTCGTTTGCCTTACTAATCAGTGATACGTCTAGCAATTTCAACTGGATGTTTAATTAGTCTTTCAACTTGCGTCTTTTAATGACTTCAATAAAGTGGAAATTTGACAGAGTTAGATCAGCTTGACACTGTGAACACTTACAGCACAGTTTAAAGTACAGACAATGAATTTGTCCCACTTGTCTCAATTACTGGCTTCTAACTTTTGGATTGACAGGCTGTTACTTCCCATTGTCCTAGCCTCGTCCTCGCAGCATCTATTTGCAAATTGTTTTTCTCAGCCTCGTCATGTTGTCTCCCAAATGCCTCCTTCCATTGTGTGTATTGTTCTTCTATCCCAAGGTTCACTGCCAAACCATGTTGCTGTTTGCTGTAAATGCAAGTTAATCTCAAAACAGTGAACCGTTGGAGTTGTTGGTTTGTAGAAATCCACCTACACCAAATTCAATCAATATTCAGCCCTGGACCACTTAGGTTTGTAACAGTCTGTCAAGGTTTGTATTACCTTAAATAAGTATATTACAACCAATAACTGAGACACGTAATAAAAAAAATAAAAAATAAATATTATTCTGTCATCTGTACTTTGAACTTGATCTTGCTGAGTTGAAATAACAAGCACTAAAGAATCAAATCAACCCGCAGAAAGGAATGCAAAGCCACCTAGACATGAAGCCTTGAGCTGAAGTGAGTAAATCCAATTTGATCTAACTTAAAAGTTAAAGGCAGCTTCTGAACTTTGGTATTTGAGTTGAAGCTGATAGTGTAGGGTAGCACCAAGCTGGTCACTGCCAGTTAGTGTCACTTCTTCCAATGCTTGTGTTTCTGGAACTCACCTAATGAGCAGTATTTAGCACCTGCCACTGTCTCTGGAAAGCCCTCCCCAGTAGGCGTTAACACCTGATCCATATCACAAATATTATGGTAGATACTGATACTGATTTTAAAGGGTTCAAAATTCTGACAGCCGACAACAGAATAGACGAGAATAGAATCCTTGTACTGTCATTGTATTTGCATACAACGGAATTTAGTTCGACCCTCTCCAAGAAGAAACAGTAAAAATCAAAAGAGCAGTAAAATACAGTAGAGATAGTGAGGATAGTTAAGCAGTGGGTTCATGGTGGTGCAGATGGATTGTCCAAGAGGAGTGAAATGCTGAGAGCTGTGGTGATTCTAATGAGCAGTTTACATCAGACAGGCTGTGCCCTTCGGCCTGAGAGTGCCTGAGGCTGAAACCCACTGAAATTCTTCAGAGTCCCTTACACACTCTGGGATGTGTGCACAAGCACTCTGGTAAAAAAAAAAGTCTTGTAAAAGTTGAATTATGGTAAAAAGTATAAAAGTACAAGGTCCAGAATGTAAACTTAGAAAGTGTGTATCTACAAAGCGTTTCTAATTCAACAGGGTGTTCTTATTTTATTGAATGTTAATTAGATGTACGTCACCACTGAAGGTGCCATTAAATGGAAAACCATATTTACACTGATGTAGAATAAGTAGAGTTCAAGGCATGGAACTGATATATCATGAACCTCAAGCGCGGTGGTCTACTCTTTCAAATACAAATCCTGCATTTGCAGAAGAGGTCAAACAGGCTGATTCCAAAACCCTAGACTTTCATCTAGCAGTTTTGACATATTATAATTGACACCCTAAAGATTTGCATAGACCAGCCCACACTGTAGCCCAAAGGTACTGTGAAGAACAAAACAATGACAACAGCAACAAAAATAGTGGACTATGTGGAGAAATCCATCATCCCGGGCTGTGAAGGTGATGTTGGCAATTTTCACAACCATTCCAAGTAAATGCTACAGCTTGTACAGGCAGCAGAAGTGTGGTACTATTTAAGGTGGAACGGCGCATTCAATTAGGAATGTAATAGGCGAGTAGGGAGCCAAATTCAGCTTCCACACCTTGGACAATATTAAGCTGCTTTACAGCATTTAAGACACTGAAACAGGCACTTGATAGTGCAGCAGTTCCACCTTTATTAGCATCACAAGTCCAAACACAACCACAACCACACCCTCACCACCACACCCGCAATCCTTGATTAGTAAGCTCACCAAAACACGGCTTGTTTCACTGTAAAGTCAAATCACAGGGTGTAAATGAGCATGTAAAATTACATCTGGGCATTTTTCACATACCTTCTATAGCAGAGGATTTAAAATGCTGGATAAATGCAGTCTATGGGAGCTTTAAGTGTAAATAAAGGATTATGATAGACCAGCAAAATCATCTTCAGCCAAAAACCAACATCTGAACCACACAGAATCCGACTGTAACAACTCCGGCAAAGCAGAGAAGGAGCATAACGAATCTTTTTGGGTGGTGTTGTGAACAAGTGGTGTATGCACAGCACATGAAATGGGTACACTAACGGAACTAGAACTTACTGCCCATTGACCATCATGCTATAAACTGATCCTAGAACAACATGCCACGTTTGACCTACGCAAAAACCACAAGGCAAGCACACAACTGACCTCTGACCCTTTTTACACTGGACCATAACACATGCAGTGTATGTAAGCCGTATCCTGAATACGAGTGCGGGCATATTAATGGGATGCATAGAGGTGTGCAGTGGACACAGGGTCCAGAATGAAATCTGATATGGCTGACCATCTGCAGTGCTGGACAGGCTCTCATTGTGTTCCAATGTCACAGTGGTGTTAATGCAGTCCAGCCTGAGCATATTCTAACTAGACAGTGTCATAGCACTGACAGCACAACCTATAGACCCTGAAATAATTATTAACACCTCCTGACCCAGTGCAGGAAGAGGGGGCAGGTCCATAATGCAAACACAAAATAAAAGCCGGATCCCTACATGGTTTTAAAGCAGCTGGTGTGCATCTTAATTCAAAGTAGAATTCTAGAGAGTGAAATGATTCATTCTGACTGCACACTCTGTTCCCATTTCAAAAGCTGGTTTTAAAAGCACTTTCATTCTGTTGGTAATGCTGGTAATGCATCAGTAATGGCTGGATAGCTAATTATCAGCTATTCATCAGTCTTTGATAGGAAAGGTATAATGGCGACCTTTTTTTAACATTCGGTAGTGATCAGCATATCAGTTTCCATTGCTGCTGACCATCATACCATCCTCTAAAACACAACAGATGCTGGTGACCAGCTATGCTAGCATATTGAATGGTGTATGCTGTAGGGTGCATAAGCTTGCCAGACAAAAAAATGAGTCACCTGTGACTGAAATGTACCTAAGAGCAGCTAATACCTCCATCAGCACAAAAACACAGCTGCGATTTAATACGGCATGGACTGGACAGGTTTGTTCAGACAACACCTGCATCAAAGAACTGCACAGTTGAGGCAGATTTGGTGGATGCCTTTCCTGGCACAATTCTGAGGAGAATTTGCTGTAGACTGGGAGTTGTGGCACTGCTAGTAGACCCGTATGACTGTACCACACACCTGTATACTCAGCTAGTTACTTCACACTATGTGTTTGCACGACCAAACACAATCACTCCTTTTAGCCAATCATTACCATCTGCTTTAAGACCATTTTCAACACATCAAATGAGACATTCACTGCACTGTACCACCTCTTCTCAATCTATTAATCCCGTCACTCACACCCCGCAGGTATTTATGGCTCCATCATCCTCATGCAGGGCCATCTACAGGAGCCTGAGGTTACTACCACCTTACACACACAATACTTTTCTTGTTTTTTTCTGGTGAACTGAATTTAGTTGTTTGTTGTAGCTGGTCTGTTGGCATGTTGCTTTGTGTATCAACTCAGTTAATGCTACTATAGCTAATTAGGCAATAGCTCTTTTCTTGTTAAAGATAGCGCTTTAGCTTTGAGACTCCCAGGAACATCATAGAGTTCAAAAAGTGAACTGGAAAATTGTTCATTTTCACTTTTCTAACAAAGCTGTTGACACCAAATGCTTGTAGGTACTTGCGGACGGTAGGGCTAATTATTGATCTAGGGGAAACTAGGGGTTGCGTTACACTAGTTAGCTTCATGCTAACATTTCTAGGCTATGCTACAGAGCTTTAAAGACCAGATATGGAAGGTCAGTATCCTTGCAAACATCCTAGTAAGGCCACTTAGACTACTCCTAATCAGATTCTAATTTACAACATTCCATGGTCCGAATTTTTGGTTCCATGCAGGCTAACAATGTGAACCCCTCCTGCAATCCAGTAAAGCATCCCTACAGGTTGTTGGTGTAAAAATTTGTTGAACTGAAAAGGCAATTTAGCCTCAGTACAGTTGTCACAGATTTATTCCGGCTGCATGACTGACTTCATGCCAGGCTTTTGAGAGCACAAATCATTTGTCTTTCCCTCTGAGAGGTGACAAAGAAAAGCTGTGTGCAACAACATGCCAGACGTGAGGCTTTGCCAGTGACAGCAAATGAAAAATGTCAAATCTTCGCCACCAAAACGACTAGAAGTGAATATGTGCACTTGTCATCTGAACCATTCTGATAAAAAACGTATTCCTGTAAGGCGCATGCATCTTATTGGGTCTCATAAAACAAACAAACAAACAAACAGTACAGTTGCAGCGTCACAGTCATCCAGGCATTGCAGGTTTATATTTTCTGTGGATGTATGTCGGTATTTTTGCTGCAGCTGACTTTCTCCTTTTGCCCTACACGGAAAAGAGACAGTGACTAATAAAAGAGTAGTCAATGATGAATGAAGACCGATACACTCTGACTGGCCCTTGATTTACACCTTCAAGAGCAAAGAGTACACTTAGCTCCCCCGACACCAAAAAGCCTGGCTGTGAATCATCCTGACTCATGAACAATGCACTTTGATCAGAAACCCACTTCACTAAATCAGTCAGAATCATCTTCAGAGGAAAAGCCAAGAGTAGTAGGCTATTAAGCATAAGTGGCAACTTTTTAGTCAGACAATATTAACATTTATATGTATAAATGCTACAAAATGAACACTTTTGGATGAAGTATCACTTTAAAAGTAGACTGGAACCTCATGATCGACAACATAGATTAAATTCTAGAACTCACAATGTAATTACATACATCGTTCAATTAGTCACTATGTAATTACACATCGCCACTGTCAAAACAGAACCTCGTATCTCATACATCTCCAAAATATTAACCTGACCAGATTTTTTTACAAGTCATGTTGTGCCGTTTCTCATGTTTCAACAGCTGTGATATGTATTTCTGTACAACATGTGGTACTGAACATTACAGATAGTATACCAAAGCAAAAGGCTACCTTCTAAAGCTTAATACTATCTGTAGCTCTTATTATATACATTAAATTTACATTTATGGCATTTAACTGACGCTCTTATCCAGAGCGACTTACAAGGTTAATGATTACAGGTAGGCCAACGTAGTGTTAGGAGTCTTGCCCAAGGACTCTTATTGGTGTAGCTCAGCATAGTCACCCAGACTGGGATTCGAACCCCAGTCTCCCACACGTAGAGGCAGCAACCTTTTTTTTTAAATGCATAAAAACATTTTGTGGGTACAGATTTAAGGGTTCCGGACCAATAAACAACCAGAAACATGTTGGATGGTGGACTCAGACATCTTTGATACAGAATGCAGATCAAATTCCATATCATACAAAGTAGTTACGCATGTTTTTCTAGTAGTACTTACAGTAGTTACTATGTAGGTACATGTGTAATTACATAATACACATGTAAAACACATATTTTTATGTAATTACAATTAAATAGTATAGTAAAGAAACATTAGTCTTTTAAAGGTTTATACTACCTAATAAAATAATAGCTTA
Organism: Prochilodus magdalenae; assembly: GCA_024036415.1. Taxonomy (NCBI): domain Eukaryota; kingdom Metazoa; phylum Chordata; class Actinopteri; order Characiformes; family Prochilodontidae; genus Prochilodus; species Prochilodus magdalenae. Next base: position 105,015 of record JAMWET010006593.1, read on the forward strand.
TATTATCTCCATAAACCAGCGTTTTGTAGGTATAGCTTTAAATTTATGGACGTAAAAACAACCAGAAAAATGTTGGAAGGCGGAACTTAAACGTTCCAATACAGAATGGAGTTTCAATTTCATATCATTCAAAGTAATTACACATGTTATTACTTATGTCATTCCAGTTGTTCTTACACAAGTAATTACACATTAGCAAAAGTCTTGGCTTCAAAGGGTTAATGTTATCTGTGCTTTTTACTATACGTTAACAACATTAACCTTTTTTGTGAAGCATTCCTTTAGGCATATGAATTTGTAGTTCCATGTCATTATGTAAATACATGTGTAATTACATGTTACAGTATGTTATTACACTTGTAATTACATAATTGCGTTTAAAAAGTATAGACAAACAAAAGCATTGACTTCTTGTTGACATTATCTGTAGATCTGTTGTACCACTTTAAGCAGATGAACCCTAAAGTGACCACAAAAGTAGTAAAAGCAGACGTGGACTTCTGGATGCAGAATATACAGGGGTTGGACAATGAAACTGAAACACCTGTCATTTTAGTGTGGGAGGTCTCATGGCTAAATTGGACCAGCCTGGTGGCCAATCTTCATTAACTGCACATTGCACCAGTAAGAGCAGAGTGTGAAGGTTCAGTTAGCAGGTAAGAGCACAGTTCTGCTCAAAATACTGCTCAAATATTATAGTTCAAAATAGAGTTCAAAAGAGGACACATTGTTGGTGCACGTCTTGCTGGCGCATCTGTGACCAAGACAGCAAGTCTTTGTGATGTATCAAGAGCCACGGTATCCAGGGTAATGTCAGCATACCACCAAGAAGGACGAACCTCCACCAGCATCACGTAGTGACCTGGCCACTATCCTGCAAGAAGAATGGCTTAAAATCCCTCTGACCACTGTGCAGGACGCAGTATATGTCATTCCCAAGACGAACTGACGCTGTATTGGCCGCAAAAGGAGGCCCTACACCATACTAATAAATGATTGTGGTCTAAAACCAGGTGGCCTAATGCATCAATCATGTGGACCATAAAGCTTCTTAAGCAGAAACAATTACCTCTGCAAAACAAGTCAACCAGAAGTGATGTTCATCCATCCAGACCCAGTTATAAACAGCCACATGGTTCTGATATGCTGCTTAGTATAGTGGTAGAGATACCGTGTGAAAACTGAAAGTGAGAGAAAACATGAGCTCTTTCGTCCTTCTTCTCTCCTTCCTCTCTGTGCCTTTCCTCCTCTCCCAGATGTCCCTGGCTTCCTATGTTCTTCTTCTCACCTCGTCTTTCTCTCCACCCGAGAAACACTGATAAGGCCAAACATAGCATCAGTGCTATTCTCAGCCTTATTTAGGAGAAAGGAGGAGAAGGAGGGGCTAATAGACAGATTGAGGGGGCAGAAAGGTAGGAGGAAGACAAAGACATTATGACAAGAAGAGAGGAGCTGGACAAAGTACAGCAGTACATCCGCCAAGGCACACAGCCTAAGAGATAGGTTAAGGAAGCTGACTTACAAAAATATCCCCATTAAATAAACTGTATTCTGCTGAAATGGCAGAATCTGTGTACACAGATTGTACTGTATGGAAACGGAAATATGTGGTATGAGGACCCTTGTGGGGGAAAATTAAACGACAGTTGTGTACAGTTATGTACTATGATGTAGTAAAGTTTAAAAGTGGAGATGGTTCATATCCTACAGGCACTCAAATTATAAGGCTCTGAAATTATAAGGAGTGATGCAGCAGTGTACTATTTTCAATCTACCACTATCAATATCATGCTATTAATCTAGCCACAGCTGCTAAAAGTGCCACTGTTAACCAAAACAGTGGAGTTGGTTATCATTAGCTTAGCTAGCATGCCACCAGCTCTTCTTCCCACAAACCAGGTTTAATTCTGACTAGCAGCAGTTACTCACCCAACTACCTGATACAGCCTCCAATCTGAGGAAGTGCCATCTAAGCACTTATGTTAGATGGACAGAAAGCCAACATGAACCCTTTTCTGTGGTTTTTAGATCTGAAGCCTCCTAGCTAGATTAAAGCTAACCAGCTCCCCTAGCTGAGTTAGCTTATCTAGTGGCTAACTGATCCAAACACTACAGCAGAGTTTTAATTCTGTCAGTTCTGCTGTTTCAAGTGTAGACCTCACGTCCTCACATCAAAGAAAACAAAGATTCAGCCCACACTGCTTTTAGAATGAAACACCATATAGGACACCCAATCATAATGGAGCTCATTTACATACATTACATACACAGTATTAAAATATTCTCCATTTTTACCTGGGTCAGCAAGCCCTCACTGTCAAATCAAACCGACACATCAATCAGAAGCTGTTGGTGTTCCCATAACAACGGACTGACCACCCCAGAGTCCAGAGCTCAACATCCTTGAGTATTTTGAGTACTACTAGAACTGAGAAGAGCAGAAAATACAACTAGCTCCTTAAAAGCAAGACTCTGGAAATGGAACATGGAAGCTGCAATGAAAGTAGAGAATGGACACACTGACTCCAAACAAGAATATCTGTTTTGCCTGGATATTAAAGAAATGAAGGGTGGACCTTAACACAGTTCTGTGCATCAGTATTAAAGTCTCAGTGACAAACAGAGCCAGTTAATTCAGAGAGTGCCATTGGTGTGTTAATCCACAAATGTCACAAGTGAACGAGGTAAAGGAAAATAGAAGAAAGACCTTAGAGTCTCCTATGGGCCCTCTATATAAAAGAGCAGCTTTGAAGTGGCTGCTAGTAGTCCTTTAGCCATGAGGTCTATAGTACAGTGCTTCATGCACTGTTAGAAATGGGGTTGCCACCCGTCCCCTAAAATACGGAATCATCCTTTATTGGGCAATTAAATGTTGCATCCCGTCTTAAACCAATACGGGACGCGATTTGTTCCATATTTCCGTAAATGTCCGATACACACGTGTGTCACACACACATGAATGATCACAATCTCCCATCCCCCCAGAGTCAGCTCAAATACGGGACCCGATTTGTTCCGTATTCTGAACACATGTAACTCACACATAACCATGCCCCACTAACAGTGTCAACCCTAGTTAGAAACCACATGAACACATGAGGAACCACATGAGTCTTTTCAGACGGGTTAACAATTAGGCATGGTGGTGACGAACCAGCTAGCTGTAGCGCTAAGCAAACCTCAGACCCCAAGCATATCTTGGCTGCCTGACTATAGTCAGAGTAATTGGCAAAACTGTGTAGAAAGTGATCTTTCTCCTGCTGCAAGTTTAGCAGAGCCGATGACACCAGGATGGCCTGCTACAGCAATCAAGGCCACACAAAGACATCATTATATACCTTTAGAGTGGACAAAAACCTCAGCTGAGCATCTCTGCCCTGGCCCTGGGTCAGTGCGTGAGCAGTAGATAGCATGAAAGCAGAGCGACTGGATATGGCTCATTAGGCAAAGCTCTTCAAAACAAGCTTCTCCTCGCTCAGCTCAGTAGCAGCACATGCGCTGGGAGCTCAGAGCTACTCTACCTTCACACTGTAGCTCACTAATGGACTGTAAAATATCCCCATAGACATCACCCTGTCGAGCAAGAGACCCTACATTTGCCATCTAATAACCCAGATCAAATCACTCAAGTAACTTTTGCCAGAGGAACAGCAGAGCTTTCAGCCGAGCAACAACAGTTTTGCTTATACATTGAGGGGCGTAGAGTGCACAGAGGCCTTTTTCCCACTCTAGGGCAGAACCTTTCTGGGCACAGAGGGAAACCGATCTGGTGCCATTTCCACATCAAAACAATTTGACATGGAAGGCTTGAAAGCCATGCTTAACGCAGTGTTCTAGACACCATTAGTTAGGCCACAGAACCTGTCAGATTACACAATGCTGTGGCTATTGGCTGAGTTATGTTAGTTAGCAAACCCCCCCCCAAAAACAGTCAAAGGTTTAGTTCACTTACATGGTCAGCAAAGATAAAGCTTACCAGGACCAATAAATGATGACACATGTAGACTGACATGGGCCATATTTATTGAGCTACACATCCAGGAGTAGTGTCTCTCAGTATGGTGTCAGGCAACTATGTTTGCTAAAGCAACAAGCCAGGCATCTTGGCATGGAGTTGTAGAGTTTCCTAATGATGTCTTGTGATAATCCATCCCAGGCAGCTTGAATATTCTCACACTCCACACATGGATACGTTGGTCGCCTCCACTAAGACAATAATGGGACTCATCACTGAAGATGACCCGCTGCCCAACACTATTACAGTCTTTGGTGACAGTGAAGAGGTGTTAAGGTTAATCCTGCTTCATGCAGTCGTCTGCATATAGTGCTGGCATTAACAGGATGTCTTATTGAGGACTTCATATTGAGTGGACATATTTGTGCAGCTATTCTTTCGATGGTAAGCAGCAATTGTCCAGCAAATATGCAGAAAATATATTATATTCATATTTATTTTACTTTTTAAATTAAACAATGATTCATATTTCATACTCAATCACCATAGCAGACATCCATCATCCCCTGATGCCCCACAAACATGAAGGAATGAATGAATTTGTTAATTTATGTATTTTACATAATTAGCTGCTCTACACATTGTGTGAACACTTCATAATGAACGGACAGAGCAAAAGAAACTAGGGCCAAAAGTGACTTGCTGCATTCCAGTGCATTAAAAGATAAGCATGTTTTATCCTGAAAAGTTTGACAGCGATGATAACATCCATTACCATCCTGCTGTGTGCATGTTGTTCATTAAACCGCCATGCTAATGAAGCAGGCTAAGACGCTAAGCTGCTGCTGGAGAGAGATCTCTAATTTGCTCTCTGACGGCAGACTAAAGACGAATGAGCGATGCTGGGTGTGTTTATGAACACGTAATGGGTCCAGACTGTAAGGAAGAAACCAGCTGGCTGCCCGCTCTCACAGAGCGCAGCATGTTGCTCAGTGTAGTTAGCGCTTCAGTTTCACAGCTATTGCGCAAATACAGCCTTCGTTTTCCTATAAGGCAACAAAGTCTACAGGGTGTTGCTGTTTAATATGTGCACAGGATGTGACTGTAGAGAAGAGCGGACTGCAGGTCAATTCAGGTTAACCTCTTCTCACAGAAGCCATGCTCAGGAGGTCCCTCAGTTTCTGCACTGTGCATTTTGCCTTATTAACAGCAATGGAAGAGATCTGGACTGGAGATGTGTATGGTATGGAAAACTGGTAGCTAACTGGATTTGCATCTTTGTAGTTTAGCAAGGACATTATAAATGCATTTAAACAGCATTACTAAGCGCTTTTATTATAATTAAAGGCGATTTTTTTTATTACACCAATTCTTGATGACATAAGCAGTATCCTAGCCAATCACAAGGCTGATGTGGGTTGTCCATGAATGTGGATCAGCTTAATTCAAAGTTTGGTTTTAATTTCTGTGCCGATGGAGTATCCATGGACTCCTAGTTATTTGATCATCCCCTACTTAAGCATTTGAATAACTTTAATTTGAACTTGAGGATTGGTTTCATATTTATATGACTTATATGACAAGTTAATTGAACCTAAAAATCCCATTATAGGTCGGTTTCTGTTTGGAACAGAGAGCGTAGTGCTCTCAATGTCATTCCAGGATATTTCTACTTCATCTAAAAATTTGCCACGTCAATTAATACACTTCACGTTCAACCCCACACGGTCTTTGTAGCACCCTTTCATGCTTTTTTGATTAAACTATCCAGCGAAAAAAGATGAACCCAGAAGGAGGTGTGGGATTGCAGTGCTATTGGGAAGGAAGATGAAGGTTACCAGGAACCATAAATGATGATGCATGTAGACTGATATGGGCACCTACACATACACAAATAGTGTCTCTCAGTATGGCTAACTCAACTATTAGAGGTCATTAGAGGTTACTATTAGGAATATTCTCACGCAGATCCTGCAGATTTTGCAGTAGGGGTGGAGTTGGAGAGACACCAGGCCTTCTGGACGTGTGACATGGGACAACAAACATTCATCTTGGCACTGACCACACAAGGGTTCACTGGTCGCCTCCACTAAGGCAAAAGCAAGACTTGTCACTGAACTTGACCACTGCCATTCTGAGTCACTCCATGACAGTCTGGCACGACACCATTCCAGTCTGTGACGTGGTGTTAAGGGCAGTCGTTGTAAAGGTCTTTGTGCATGTAGTCTGCCAGTGGTGCTGGCACTAACAGGATGACTCATGAAGGAGTCACTGCTTGTTGAATGTCCGCCATCATGGCTGTTTGGTCCTTCACTCATGTCAGACAATCTGTTGGCTGTCTCTCTGTGACTGGTGTAGATAGATAAATAGATAGATAGATAGATAGATAGATAGATAGATAGATAGATAGATAGATAGATAGATAGATAGATAGATAGATAGATAGATACTTTATTAATCCCAGAGGGAAATTCAAGAAAATGGTGTAGGTATCCCAAATCCTTCATGTCACTGGTGTGCGCCTTCTCCTATCCATTGCCTCCCACAGTGTGCTATGGTAGTATCGATACGTCCACTATGGTGCGCAATGCATTGATAAGACCATCCCAGAGCTCTATGATGCAATGGCTCTCAAACTCTTCCAACTGCTTGAATTGCTTTTAAACTCATCTCAGAGGCAAACTTTGTCTGCAAATGACGCTACTAACAAAACAGCACAGTCAGAAGGAACAGACAACCTTATATAGTCAGCCAGGTACAGCGATAAGGCCCATCTTACGCCACATGTGCAGCAGAGCATGAAACCTGGATCATTCGCATGTCTCATGATGTAAAACCTACCCACAGAGTTTGACCCCTGTTGGTTGATTGCCTCTGGGAGCAGCTGTATGTGTGATGAATGTATATTCAGTGCCCACATATTTAGTTTTGTAGGAGTTATATGTAGTTCAAATGATCTCCTCAGTGTTGATAAGCTACTTTAAGTCCAGAGAATGTTAATGGCAGCTCTAATGGCAGCTCTAACAGCCACTAAGAAATGTGGTTGGTTTGACCTGGGGTTAGTTTGAACCTGATGTTCAGCCAAATCTTCATTTGGCATTGCTATTTTTTGGATGTTCTCATTTATGGAGAGAGAAACAGCCAGGTTTTATAAGGCTAAGGCTACAACAGTTCCGAATGGTTATAGTTCTTGTCAAGGCCCTTCCAGACTAGACTGATTTAATATTGATCTTTCATTTTTTATTTCATTGCTTTGGTCAAAAATGAATAAAAATCCATCATCATAAAAAGTTTAGTCTTAATTCAAAGTTAATGCAGCATTATTAAAGGCTGCTACGGCTTTCCAGTGGCAGCAACAGTGACCAGCGCCATGCATGAGACAGTAGGCAGCCTTATTTAATCATGAAGAAACAGTCTTGTGAAGTGAAGCTAGTGAAGTAATCACGGTTGGGTTTATTTGCATGTGGTGTGATGCTACGTCAGGTAATGCAGGGCGTGATGGAGAAGAGGCAAACTGCAGATGAAAAGTACTGTAGGTGTTCCAGGCCTGCGATTGCAAGCCGATATACAGAGTCCAAAAGCAGGCGAAAGTCAGAGCGAAGGAGAATAATATATGCAGCAGCTGCAGAAGTTATTCATCCTCGGTGGTAATGCTGCATTGTACACTCCCTCCTGCTGAGGAAACAAACCCCGCTGTGTTAGCTCAAGTACTACATCATCAGCGTAACAGGCCTGAAGTTCAGCAGGCCCATCAGTGCAGCAGTACTTCTGACATAACGCCAAACACAATAGATGACTAGAAGAACGTTGGAAGGATGTGCGTGTGGTGGGAGCAGTGGTAGAGCAGGGACTCGTACTGTGTTTGGAGATATTCCGGCCCCCGCAGGAGCAGATTATTCTTCTTTGGCTATGCTGTGCTGTGTTATTGTGAATGAGCGCAATTAGCGGAAACCACACCATCTGCTAGCAGTCGCCCATTTATCCAGAGAGTCTTATCACAGAGAGATGGAGGGAGAGGAAGTATGAGCCTCTCTGTCTCCCTCGCTGTCTTTTTCTCACTCACTGTCTGTACTCGTTCTTACTTTCTCATTTCCTTTATCCCTCTCTCTGTCTAATCCTTCCTTTCTGTATCTACTTTCTCTTCTCAACTTCTACTCTGTCTTTCTCTTTTCTATCTTTCTCTTTTCTTTGTTTCTTTTTTTTCTTTCTTTCTTTCTTTTCTTTCTTTCTTTCTTTCTTTCTTTCTTTCTTTCTTTCTTTCTTTCTTTCTTCTTCCTTCTTGCTTTCTCATTCTCTCTTTCAGTGATTTTTCTATCGGTTTTCTTCCTTCTTTCTTTCTACCTTTACTATCTTTCTCTCTCTGCATTTTCTCATTGCCTTTTTCTGTTTTCCCTTCTCTCTTTCTGCTTTTTCTTTCGTTGTCTTGTCTTTCTACTCTCTGCTGTTTTCTCTCCTGTCACTTTCGTCTTTTTGCTCTTCTAACTCTTACTGTCTTTCATTCTACCTTTCTTTCCCTCTCTTCTTGCTTCGCTCTCTCTCCTTTCTCTCTCTTTTCCTTTTGTCTTTCTCCCTTTTGCTACTTTGTTCCTTCTTTTCCCTTTTGCTAACTCTTCATATAACAGCTGTGTGTGTATGTGTCTGTGTGTGTGTGTGCGCGCATGTAAGCAGGAGAACGAGAGAAGGGTTTATTTGAGGAACATGGCAAAGCCTTATTCTCTCACTCCGACACACACACACACACTCACTCACACACACACACACTCACTCACAAACACACACATATATTTCTACACATATATATTTCTATTACCTAACATTCATCCACCCACCACACACATACTGTAGAGTGAAAAAGTCAGAGCGCAGCTTCATTTATTCAATTTCTAGTCAAAAGAACCATTAAGTGCAAGTTATTCATTGTTCAGGAGAGTATGAGATAATACACTTCCACCAGAAAGGAGAACATCAAAGGCAAAAATACAGCACTTTCCAAAACTGCTGACACTGTGCCAGAGCTGGCGGACAAAAACTCTCCCCATCAGATAATCAGCACTTAAAGCTTTCGTCTTTAATAGAAAATCAAGCTTCTCCTTTTCTGTTGATGTTTCTGTCCATCCTTCTACTATGAGAAGACAACCAGAGATGTTATGAATGAAGAGGCTGAATAAAGAAGTCTGACTACACACATGCACATATTATCATTATCGTTTTTACTTTCAGCGTCTCAGCATAACCTTCAGGGTAACTTTAAACTGCTGTGAATTCAAAAGGTGTCTTTTACTTTTTACAACAGGTCTTAACTGTATCCATGACAGAATGGGCATTAATGTCGCTTATCTGATTATGAATAGGGTATTCAGATGCTGAACGCTAAGCTAATCCCACTCTCTGATACGCAGTCAGTAAAACTTGTAGGAGGCACACGTGGGATTTTAATATTCTTACACAGTTCCTGCAGATTATGCAGTAGGGGTGGAGGAGGAGTGAAACTAGGCCTTGGTGCTTGGTACTGACCACGGTGCCTCCACACACGGATTCTTTGGTCTACTCCACCAAGACAAAAGTGGGACTCATCACTAAAGATGACCCATTGCCATTATGAGTCACTCCGCCCGAGTCTGGCACGACCCCATGGCAGTCTTTGGTGATGCTAATGTGGTGTTAAAGGTCTGTGTGCATGTAGTCCTACATTTTTTGCATAATTTGACTTTCATGTTTGAGTATTTTGGTCTTTGCTTATTGAAAGAGACGGGAATCTGGTATTGTACAGCTGGAAAATGATGTGTTGCACAGGGTGTTGCAAAAGTGGATGCTGAGTGACCAGACTTGCTGGATCTGACACAACTCGATCCTATGGTTCAGACAGGATCTAGTGCTGTGGTTCTGACAGGACTCACAACTATGGTTCAGACAGGATCTAGTGCTGTGGTTCTGACAGGACTCACAACTATGGTTCAGACAGGATCTAGTGCTGTGGCTCTGACAGGACTCAATACTATGGTTCAGACAGGATCCAGTGCTGTGGTTCTGACAGGACTCAATACTACGGTTCAGACAGGATCCAGTGCTGTGGTTCTGACAGGACTCACAACTATGGTTCAGACAGGATCTAGTGCTGTGGCTCTGACAGGACTCAATACTATGGTTCAGACAGGATCCAGTGCTGTGGTTCTGACAGGACTCAATACTATGGTTCAGACAGGATCCAGTGCTGTGGTTCTGACAGGACTCAATACTATGGTTCAGACAGGATCCAGTGCTGTGGTTCTGACAGGACTCAATACTATGGGTCTGACAGGTCCTAGTGCTATGGGTCTGAGAGGATCCAGTGCTTTGGGTCTGAGAGGATCCAGTGCTTTGGGTCTGACAGGATCCAGTGCTATGCTTCAAAGAGGACTCAATCCTATGGTTCTGACAGGACTCTGTGCAATGGGTCTGACAGGATGACCAGCATAACCTTTAGTGTAACTTAAAACTGCTGTGGCTTGAAAAGGTAGAGCAGTGCAGAATACACAAACACAGGGTCTATACTGTATCCATGACAGAATGGGCATTAATGTCGCTTATCTTCTTATGAATAGGGTATTCAAATGCAGAATAGCGCTATGCTAATGCTAAAGCTAATCCCACTCTCTGATACGCAGCCAGTAAAACTTGTAGGAGGCACATGTGGGATTTTGGCAGAGTCTGTGTGCCGACACAGCAGCAGGTCCAACGATAAAACAGTAAATCCCTGCCTGTGCCATTCCACTCTATACTGCTTCACAAGCTCCTGTTATTATACAGCCCCCGCCTCATCTTCTTCTCTCTCCCTCTGAGACCTGACCCCTGCTGACCCCGCCTTATTAATGATGGATTAGGGTGACAAGACATAACATGATACGGTATAGATCATGGAGAGAAAAGCAAGAGGGGAGGGACAAGGAGACACTACACATGTCTCTTTGCCTCGTTCGTCTCTCATATACTATCTTCTGCCTATGTTAGTAATCTGAGCTTAAAGGGGAATTTCTGGTAACCAATGTGTAATTCAATCACTGAGAAGTAAACTACGTGGTGCAGAGTAGTTTGATGGGCAATGGTTGATTGCTGAGTGATGTGTTTGTAGGTGGTGGTGATGATGGGAACCCGGAGTTGAGATGTTTACATCACACAAACTGTCCATCAGGCTATCAGCCACTTTTAGGGCCAAGTAAATAAGAGCAGTCTATCAATGACATGGGCAGTTAAACATGGCGGCCTCACCAACGATGCATTTGCTGCAGTTTAATCCACATCACTTTAGCAGCATTATTGCTTTACATTATTAGTCACTTAGGCTCATGCTCCTTCATCCACAAAACAAGATACAGTACAGTCATTTTCCAGAAGTTGTTAGGAGGACCTCTGAAGGCCACAAGGGCCTAAGCAGCTGATTATGTCTCTTAATAATCAGACCAGCCACTCAAAAAGGACCACAGGTTAGGTATATAAAGCAGATTTTTAGGCTTTTAGACATTTACACGAGGGTTTTAGACATTTACATGAGGGTTTTAGACATTTACACGAGGGTTTTAGACATTTACATGAGGGTTTTAGACATTTACACGAGGGTTTTAGACATTTACATGAGGGTTTTAGACATTTACACAAGGGTTTTAGACATTTACTTGAGGGTTTTAGACATTTACATGAGGGTTTTAGACATTTACACAAGGGTTTTAGACATTTACACAAGGGTTTTAGACATTTACACAAGGGTTTTAGACATTTACACGAGGGTTTTAGACATTTACACAAGGGTTTTAGACATTTACACGAGGGTTTTAGACATTTACACAAGGGTTTTAGACATTTACATGAGGGTTTTAGACATTTACACGAGGGTTTTAGACATTTACATGAGGGTTTTAGACATTTACACGAGGGTTTTAGACATTTACATGAGGGTTTTAGACATTTACACAAGGGTTTTAGACATTTACATGAGGGTTTTAGACATTTACACAAGGGTTTTAGACATTTACACAAGGGTTTTAGACATTTACACGAGGGTTTTAGACATTTACACAAGGGTTTTAGACATTTACACGAGGGTTTTAGACATTTACACAAGGGTTTTAGACATTTACATGAGGGTTTTAGACATTTACATGAGGGTTTTAGACATTTACACAAGGGTTTTAGACATTTACACAAGGGTTTTAGACATTTACACGAGGGTTTTAGACATTTACACAAGGGTTTTAGACATTTACATGAGGGTTTTAGACATTTACACAAGGGTTTTAGACATTTACACGAGGGTTTTAGACATTTACACGAGGGTTTTAGACATTTACACAAATTAAGCCATGATCTTTTGAAACTCAAGACGCTAATTACGATAGTAATAAGCTAAATATATACATCGCAAAAGCATCACTTATAGTGTGCTTTCTATTGGCAGGTGTCCGTTTCAAATCCCAACCCTTATATTCACACTGAATTAATTAATTAAATTCTATTTGAATTGATTTTCTTAAATTAAAAATGATATTAAAAAAAAATTATTTAGATTGATTTTGAGTTTTAGTCCAAAGGCAGAGCCACACCCTTGCCTTTTAGAGCAGGAAGTAAGGCTGCATCCCTGAGCCTCATTGCCACACTGTTAAGCTGTGTTCAACGCAAGTGAGATCGAATTTGTGTGTTCTGACACAATCAGCTTCTCTGCAGAGCCTGGTGTGGTAATGATGTAGGCGTCAGTAACTGTGTATCCAAGCTGGTGATTTGATGTTCATTCACAGAAGCAGGAGAGGTGAGGTGCATCATTTCACGTTCCAAACTCTGTCAAGTCACAGTTCACCACTCTTTGGCACTTCTGCATTGAGAGTGTGGCAAAAGTTGAAACCCAATTTGAGAGGCCATGCTGGGAGTAGAATTCAGAATTGCACTTGCATTTCCAGACACCTTTAAATGTTGTTTGGATCTGACGGCCTGTGGCTTTTTGCTGACCAGACAATCAAATATGACTCTGGATACAACCTGGACATGCCAAAAATTGGCTTTGGCCTGGCAGTCTGAATGTAGCCTCAATGGATCCTGCAGTTTTGTCCTGAAGACCGAGAATCTGTGTGTAACATTAGGAATTGTCATATTTTCAACAATTAAGTAGGCTTTTCTGCATTTTTATGATTTCATAAGTGTACCACTGTTTAAAGCCGAGTTTTCTGGTCGTGCACCAAACTAGCATTTTGTGCCAAAAGTAGATACAATTGTCACTACCGAAACATTTGGCCAAATTATGATTATTTTGAGTGTGACCAAATGTAATGTTCTGTCATTTCTTTAATACAATAAACATAATTAAGGTACAGGTTCACTCAAGTCCAAGTCAGTTAAATGGCAGAAACACACAAGCCTTAACCAGTCATGACAATAACAATAAACCTGAAAACTTGATATTTTTAGCCATCGCTTAGTCATAGGAGTAGAGAGCCAGGTACGGATGAAGTGTGCTAAATACAGTGGCAGTACAGTGTACTGGATCAGTGACAGCATCTTTTGTAGCTTGTAATCCTGAATCTGCATCATGTACGGATGCAATGAACTCCTGCAAGAAACGGATTTGACAGCCAGCACAAAAATGCACACTTAGTTTTGAAGAGGTAAAAGCGGCCCGCGGTGATGGGAGACACGAGTGGGATTCGCGTGGGGATCGCAGCAGACAGAGTGTGGCAATAATCAGAGAGGAATCAGGCATGCCTTCGTTTGCTTACACAGTAAAGAGTCCTGGGCCTAACAGCACCCACAACAGCAGCTGCAGCGGGATAAACCAACAGCCCCCGAGATTCACACACACTTACAAGTTCTGTTCGAGCACAGACAGCTGAAACACCAAAGATGCCCCAGTGTATAACATCAGGCATAACATCCAGAGCCAACCCTACAAATCCCGACTGGTACTGTTTATTTAAAACCCAAACCCCAACCAACCTACTTGCTCTGCTGGGCAAACGCTGCTTCCGTGGTCCATATGACGCTGGAGAGATGGTGTACCAGCCCTCCTGCTATTAGAGCTGGAAACACTACCCCAAGCTCAACACTGTATATGACAAGTGTGCTGCAATAATCAGTCTATAATGTCTCCACAATGGAATTGGAACTTTAAACACTTCCTCTTTAGTGTGTTTTCTTTTCATTTCATCTATGCTAAGAAGCTAGCAAAACACACTAAGCCAGATGTCGTGTTGACATCCCGGGCCCTCATGACCACTTGATCAGCTGTGTGCAGGCTCCAGATCAGACCCTCTGAGAGGACTGTCTGTACTGTTATAATTAAGTGATCAGATCAGATTTGTGTGTCCAAGCCAGATGTGGTGGTGATGTAGCATGTGACTTCCAAACTGCCAGGCACAGATTGGGTGGCAGATATCCCAGCCAGAAATGAGTTATGTGTGATATGAGAATATGAGAATATGAAATGAGAATATGTAATACAATGTTCCATTAATGTTCATAGCAGGAAGTTTTCTTTGGGTTCCCAGAATGTTGTGTTTGTAGGTAGGAGAAAGTTCTCTAAACATATTCTATCCTCTGAGGTCATTCTGTCTTATTTAACGATTAACGTTAGCCAAAGTTCTGGAGTGTAAGTGTCTTTCCGGGTTTTAGGTACTCCCACACACAAAGTGGTTGGTGTAGCTCAGCGGCTAACACCACTACCCACCAAGGAGCCACCACCACACGTGGGAGACTGGGGTTTAAATCCTGGTCTGGGTGACTATGCTGTGCTTCACCCATAAGAGTCTTTGGGCAAGACTCCTAACCCTGCACTGGCCCACCTGTAGTATGATTAACCCTGTAAGTCGCACTGGATAAGAGCGTCAGCTAAATGGTGGTACAAAGCTCTGGTTCCTCTGTACTCTTTGACTGAAGTGTAGTGACCACCGCCTGATGTTTGGCTGCATCACCATGTCCCAGTTGTAAAATTATACCAACCAAAAACATCTTAGCATATTCACCCTCCCTCTCTCACCACCCTGAACTATCATCACCCAAAGCCCCCCGTCACCACATCCACTCCTGACTACACGTACATGCATTTCAGCAGGCAAACTTCTTATTCTCCTTCTTTCACTCTTTCACTTTCTGGGTTTGGAACCCTTGTTATATCACCTGTTACTGGAGCTTGATTATGAAGGTGAGTTCATGTTTACATGTGTTCAAATACTTGACAGTATTTGCTCTGTTCCCTGCTGCACTGTAAGCCCGCGATAATCTGAAGGGGAGGCAGCTGGTGATGGGCGTGACATGCACAGATACAGTTACACACACGGTCCATCTCCTGCCCACACATGTTAAACAGCTAAGTCATATACTGATGTAACCATATACAGATTTAATAATCACCTGATGTCTTTATCTCCAACAGAACACTAAACACGGTTGTAAGTCGCTCTGGATAAGAGAGTCTGCTAAATGCCTTAAGTGTAAATGTAAAATGTAAATCTCATTTTTATTGGCTTTGGCCACAATAGTGCAAAAAAAAAAAAAAGAGGGATATAGAATATAAAAGGCTGCTCAGATATAAAGGCTGTATTTTCTGTGATGAAATGTGGTTATATTTATTTATTAGCTTTTCTGAAAACAGACAGATGAATTAAAATTGTGACATAATTACATAATTATAATTAAAATATATATATATTGTAGTTTAGGGTTAAGCTTAAGCTGGGTCTGAGGAACTGGCCCTAATGTTCAATGATGAATGTATCTAAGTAAGACACAACAGACAACAGATAGGGCATAAAGGAATTGCATTATTTTGGTTTAGTTGTATCTGCCTTAGGTGTATCTGCCTTAGGTGTATCTGCCTTAGGTGTATCTGCCTTAGGTGTATCTGCATTAGGCGTATCTGCCTTAGGTGTATCTGCCTTAGGTGTATCTGCATTAGGTGTATCTGCCTTAGGTGTATCTGCATTAGGCGTATCTGCCTTAGGTGTATCTGCCTTAGGTGTATCTGCCTTAGGTGTATCTGCATTAGGTGTATCTGCATTAGGTGTATCTGCCTTAGGTGTATCTGCATTAGGTGTATCTGCATTAGGTGTATCTGCATTAGGTGTATCTGCATTAGGTGTATCTGCATTAGGTGTATCTGCCTTAGGTGTATCTGCATTAGGTGTATCTGCATTAGGTGTATCTGCATTAGGTGTATCTGCATTAGGTGTATCTGCCTTAGGTGTATCTGCATTAGGTGTATCTGCCTTAGGTGTATCTGCATTAGGTGTATCTGCCTTAGGTGTATCTGCATTAGGTGTATCTGCCTTAGGTGTATCTATCTGCCTTAGGTGTATCTGCATTAGGTGTAGTGTATCTTAGGTGTATCTGCCTTAGGTGTATCTGCATTAGGTGTATCTGCATTAGGTGTATCTGCCTTAGGTGTATCTGCATTAGGTGTATCTGCCTTAGGTGTATCTGCCTTAGGTGTATCTGCATTAGGTGTATCTGCATTAGGTGTATCTGCATTAGGTGTATCTGCTTTAGGTGTATCTGCATTAGGTGTATCTGCCTTAGGTAGGTTGTATCTGCTTAGGTTAGGTGTATCTGCATTAGGTGTATCTGCCTTAGGTGTATCTGCCTTAGGTGTATCTGCATTAGGTGTATCTGCATTAGGTGTATCTGCATTAGGTGTATCTGCCTTAGGTGTATCTGCATTAGGTGTATCTGCCTTAGGTGTATCTGCATTAGGTGTATCTGCATTAGGTGTATCTGCATTAGGTGTATCTGCCTTAGGTGTATCTGCATTAGGTGTATCTGCATTAGGTGTATCTGCCTTAGGTGTATCTGCATTAGGTGTATCTGCATTAGGTGTATCTGCATTAGGTGTATCTGCATTAGGTGTATCTGCATTAGGTGTATCTGCATTAGGTGTATCTGCCTTAGGTGTATCTGCCTTAGGTGTATCTGCATTAGGTGTATCTGCATTAGGTGTATCTGCCTTAGGTGTATCTGCATTAGGTGTTTCTGCCTTAGGTGTATCTGCATTAGGTGTATCTGCCTTAGGTGTATCTGCATTAGGTGTATCTGCATTAGGTGTATCTGCATTAGGTGTATCTGCATTAGGTGTATCTGCCTTAGGTGTATCTGCCTTAGGTGTATCTGCATTAGGTGTATCTGCCTTAGGTGTATCTGCATTAGGTGTATCTGCCTTAGGTGTATCTGCATTAGGTGTATCTGCATTAGGTGTATCTGCATTAGGTGTATCTGCATTAGGTGTATCTGCATTAGGTGTATCTGCATTAGGTGTATCTGCATTAGGTGTATCTGCCTTAGGTGTATCTGCATTAGGTGTATCTGCATTAGGTATATCTGCCTTAGGTGTATCTGCTTTAGGTGTGCATTATATCTGCATTAGGTGTATCTATATGTATCTGCCTTAGGTGTATCTGCCTTAGGTGTATCTGCATTAGGTGTATCTGCTTAGGTGTATCTGCATTAGGTGTATCTGCATTAGGTGTATCTGCATTAGGTGTATCTGCATTAGGTGTTAGGTGTATAGGTGTATCTGCATTAGGTGTATCTGCATTAGGTGTATCTGCATTAGGTGTATCTGCCTTAGGTGTATCTGCCTTAGGTGTATCTGCATTAGGTGTATCTGCCTTAGGTGTATCTGCCTTAGGTGTATCTGCCTTAGGTGTATCTGCCTTAGGTGTATCTGCCTTAGGTGTATCTGCATTAGGTGTATCTGCATTAGGTGTATCTGCATTAGGTGTATCTGCCTTAGGTGTATCTGCATTAGGTGTATCTGCATTAGGTGTATCTGCATTAGGTGTATCTGCCTTAGGTGTATTTGAACATATTTTAATCTTCACATTACATGAAATAGGGAAATAGTGTTATTCGCTATGCCATTCGTTTGCTAACGAAGATAAAGGTGTAATTCATATTGACTTTAAACCTGTTCTAGGACCAAACCACGGAATATCCATTTTTAAAAAATTATGATTTCTGGCTAGTCTTAGATCATCAACCACTCAAATATCGTACACCCCTAACTCGCACCCGCACTCTCTTACTTACTAATGCAGGGATGGCACATAGCGCAGCTGAGGCTCAAACCTCAAGATCTACTAGCTGTGGAATAATGAAATAGATCTGGCCGTAACCCGAGGTGATGAATAGCGCGACACACGGATAATTGAGCTGCTGATGATGCCGCTAAATTTCCGTCATTACCAGAAGAGCAGCTTTCCTTCTCAATGGCATTAGCATAACCTCGGGGAGGCAAAGCCACGGATCCGGATTTGCAAGGGGCCGAGGAACCTCTTTAAATCTTCCTCCGCTCCCCCCGCTCCAGTCTTCACAAGCATACGGAGTTTTAATGAATTAGGCAGTCGACGCCTTTGGTTGCTCACCAGCACAAATGTCACGCTCAAATATAGCTCAGTCGACGCAGGTCCTGTTTGAACTGCAGTCGTTCATGGCGAAACCTCTGATGAATACTGCTCAGTTAAATCGTCAGTCCATAGAAGGAGATTAATGTAATTCCCTGAAATCAAACCAGTGGCTGCTTTCGGAGGTGCCATGCTGTTGATGAAACAGCATTACCGTTACAACAGTTGTTGGTCAAGATCAAAAAATGTATTGTTCCTCCTTTTTTAAAAGGAGACTGATGAACCAAATAGCCCACAGTGGGTCAAGCAGGTTCATAATTTTGGGTGTTAAGGCCAAATACACTTCACTTCGCTTAGGCCAAATGTGATCATAAACATATTAGGTAATGCTAAAGACTTCACTGAGTACAATTTAGATGTGGTCAACTCACAACTTACATCAAACATTGTATCCAGCTTGGAAACCAGAACACGAACCGATCAAAACCTATGCCATGATGCTAATGTTAGCATGAACTTTAGCATAGTTTGAGGCTTTGAGTGATGTAGTAACTCTTACTTTGAAAATTAGGACGCTTGGTTTAAAGTTAGTTTAGAGAAAGGTTTGGAAAAAGCATCTTCGACAAGGCATTTGCTAGCTACATTGCTAATTTGGATAAACTGTAAACACCAGCCTTTTAAACTTAAATCGGTCCCACTACTTCACCATTAAGCTGTTTGAACAGGTCTTCTCCATTAACCTTGTCTTTTTTTCACCGTCTTCAAAAAAGCTGTGTGCTACATGCCCTCCTCTCTCGTTACCTGGAGGCTTCGTTGATCTTAACTCAAAGCCTGCGCCTTCAAAGGGCTTCCTGACCTTTCTAAGAGCAGCACAGGCCTTGACCTTTCTGTAGAGTAAAAGCAGGTTAACATGGCTACAAAGGGGGAGGAGCGTGGACGTGCGGCTCCAGTCAGAAAGGGCAGGGACAGATTAAGACAAGTTAGCTGGGAAACATGTTTTTGATGAGACAGTGAGCAGTACAAATGAACCTGCCCACAACAAATCTTTCGGCCTTTAAGAGAATGGTTTAGCGGAAATTCAGGTTTGAGTCCTAATTTTGCTTCTTAGTTTATAACTCATGCTACAACGCTAACATTGCTAACCAATACTATAGGTCAAGCCACCCAAACAGCTCAAAGTAAATAGCCCTTAAAAGAATGGTTTGGTGAAAATTCCCAAATTTATCCTTTTAAGTTTACAACTCCAGCTACAAGCTAACATTGCTAACAAACACAAGAACCTAAGAGTCACCCTATTAGCTTAAACTGTTTCTGGTAAACTACATCACCAAAACCATCCAAATACATCCCTCAACACATCCAGTTCCTCATTTAGGACACACAGGCTTGCTGGTTCGAGCTTCGAGCTCAGTAAGGCTTACCGTGGGTAATAACAATGAACCAAATTTTGCTGCAACAGTCAGCCATTTTAGACATGCTACTCATAAAGCAGGACTGACCTCAGATTAGAGCCTTTGTAGTTATCATGGTGATCTTCAATGCTTATGCAATCAATCAATGCAATGCCTTAGGTCAGCACTCCTGAGGTGGTATGTATACGTACTCTGATTTGGGCTATTTGGGTGTCTATTGCATTCTACTGTTAGCCAGTGTTCCAACCTAGTCTTGGACTCCAAGCATGTTTTGGCCAATGCAGCACATTTGGGTTAAGTAGAAAACTGTGTAACTTTTTATACTGTGCCAAAGTTCAAGCCATTCTCCTGTAGATTAGAACTGAAGCCATGTATCTGACAAACCCTAGAAGTAAACAGTCACCACATATAGCAAGATCCAATGCGAAGGAAATGACTGCTTTTCAGACTCTGTTGAAAAAAGTCAGCATTGCCAACTATGAATAAGAGCTAGTCTTGATCTAAAAGCATGATCGTGTGTGCGTAATGCTATTTGATCCCACACAGTAGCCTATGTACCTTCATTATAGTGAAGAGCTCCCTGAAGGCTTCCACACTGCTATTTTTGGGAGTATTTATCCTTCTTCTAAATGAACACAGCTCTGAGTTGACCCTGACAAACATTTCTTGAGGCTATCATGTTAATTAACTTCCCGCTAATGCTTAATTCCAGTGGGTGTATTCTAACCTCCATGCAAGAAATGTGCCACGTCAGTCAAACTGAAAAAGTGACTTTCTTTAAATTACCTCAAAAGCTGTGAGTTATTACCGTGCCCTTTTGAAACTGTGTCTGCTTTACGTCCAAGTCCAGTGGT
This sequence comes from Prochilodus magdalenae, assembly GCA_024036415.1. Taxonomy (NCBI): domain Eukaryota; kingdom Metazoa; phylum Chordata; class Actinopteri; order Characiformes; family Prochilodontidae; genus Prochilodus; species Prochilodus magdalenae. The sequence goes on from JAMWET010006593.1 coordinate 125,587, forward strand.
TAAAGTTAGGCCTGAGGGGTCTTCGTGACCTACTCTCTACTTGTAAGCATATGTGGAATTTGAGGAGAAGATGAATTTGCTTTATGGTGTTAAAATGAATGTGACAAAAGTGATAAACAAGGGGAACATATTTTGATATGATTTCTGGCTGCTTGGTTTGACTCGGCATACAGGTATTAACAGTTCCTAGCAAGGGCCCCCTTGTGTTTCAGGTACCAAAATAGTCATACTCATTTTTCTTCCTCCTTTTGAATTAAAAAGGCTGTTTTTGTATTTTGTCTTTAAGAGTGATATACAGGGGTTGGACAATGAAACTGAAACACCTGGTTTTAGACCACAATCATTTATTAGTATGGTGTAGGGCCTCCTTTTGCGGCCAATACAGCGTCAGTTGGTCTTGGGAATGACATATACTGCGTCCTGCACAGTGGTCAGAGGGATTTTAAGCCATTCTTCTTGCAGGATAGTGGCCAGGTCACTACGTGATGCTGGTGGAGGTTCGTCCTTCTTGGTGGTATGCTGACATTACCCTGGATACCGTGGCTCTTGATACATCACAAAGACTTGCTGTCTTGGTCACAGATGTGTCAGCAAGACGTGCACCAACAGTTTGTCCTCTTTTGAACTCTGGTATGTCCCCCATAATGCTGTGTGCATTGCAGTATTTTGAGCAGAACTGTGCTCTTACCTGCTAACTGAACCTTCACACTCTGCTCTTACTGGTGCAATGTGCAATTAATGAAGATTGGTCACCAGGCTGGTCCAATTTAGCCATGAGACCTCCCACACTAAAATGACAGGTGTTTCAGTTTCATTGTCCAACCCCTGTATGTACACATCTGTTCTGATTGTCTGCCCTGTTTATTGGCTGCCTTTATCAAAAAAACAGTAATATACTTCTTCATGCTCTTTGAAAGACATCTATGATAATGCTTTAATTCAGATTTTGTTTTATCACTGGCTGACTCAGGATGAGTTGGTGCAGCTGGGTAGAACAGGTGCCTGTGCAGTGTTATTACTGCCCTGCTATGTATACATCAGATCAGCACATTCAGGGACTTGGCAGGAAACATGTCCTGCAGCGTTTCGGGAGTAAAATGAATGATGCTCAATATAGATTGTAATTTAAAGTCACAACATAAGACAAAACCAAAAGAGAACCACCAACACTGAATGTGTCTTTGGGCCATTAATAAACTACTCCAGGCGAGTATATATCCACTAATCCAGCCACAGAATGCAAATGATACATTAAAGAACTCTTGCATCTTGAATCCTATTAGTTTTCCAGGATCGGGCTGGTGCAATAACCCCACAGTATGGTCAGATCTATTTCAGTCTTATTAAATCTTCAGCTCAGCAAGTTACCAGTCAAATATTCTACTTTTAAAAGTAAAAATATTTTGCCTGAACTATTCCATAATGAGGTGTCATGGTGACACCTCAGGTAGAAGTGGCAGTGAGTAGCAAGAAGGGCCTGGGTTTAATTCCTAGCTCGGGCTTTGCATGTTCCTCCCATGACAGTGTAGATTTCTTCCAGGTGCTGTGGTTACCTCCCACAGTCCAAAGGGTGAGGTTATGTGTGATTGTTAGTCTGTGTGTCTGTCTATATGTCTGCCCAACGAGAACTGGGTGAGGCTCCAACAACCACCCCCACCTCCGCTGCTGTGTTTGAGCTGAATGATATGAGGTGAGAAAAGGCAGAGGTAACAGACCATTAGCTTTTGTCTATTTATCTAAAAGCTTAGCTGCATTTCTCTGTGTAAATGTCAAGCCAAAAGTCATATCTACAGTGGCTTTCTGGGGTCTCAGTATGGCCTTAAAGTGACCAGATGTCCCTGTTGTTCAGCTGCTGCTATCTTGCTATCCTGGTTGCCTAGTTTTAGACAATGCTACGTAAATTCCACTAAAAGCTACCAAGCATCAAGTCCACAACATCAACAGAAACATCTTTTCAAGGCAATCTGGTCACCTCAGTTCAGCTAAGAAGCTGAATGGTGCTCAGAGTTGCTAAATGTGCAGAAGCCACATAGAGCCTTCAGTGGGCTTATACATTGGAACTTGACTCCAACAACACAAAGAGACTGCTGCATAGGGCCAACCACTGAGCAAACTGCAACTAGAGGATGTCTTTTACTGAGCTTACGTTTGTGTTCACAGCCCTGTTTTGCTTTGTGAGCCTAAGGTGGTTTCGGACGTAGCTATCTTGCTGGCATAGCCAACAACTAGGAATCTAGCATTGACCATCTGTAGATGTAGACCCGTCAAAGACGTCTCAGCAATATGGGTGGAAATGCCACCCATGTAGCCTTGCAACTGCAATATTAGCAGAGCTTAGCAGAGAACTGCAAATTAACGAGGCTGTAAAACTTATGCTTGTAGTTTCTATGTAATAAACCAGATGAGCATCTACATAAATATGCGTACCAGATGACTTCCTCTTCTGATGGCCTGCTGTAATGCACGCTGCCTGCCCAAGTCAATAAATATTTGAAATGGCCATCTATCAGCAGCCATACAATTTGCTCAGTGCTGGTAATTTGTGATTACCCAGAATGCCTGCTGTATAATGAGTGCTTAAGTAGTTGCAATGGACTTGCGGAGCAGCCAAACTGAAACCTGATCAGGATTATAAGAGCCACGTTTACGTTTATCAGGGTAGAGTGCTTTCCCTCTCTGCCTTTCAGCTGTCGTGCAGGTAGCCCTCATCGCAGGTGGCCTCTTTCAAGCGAGGAGATGACAGGATGAAGTTCATTGAGGGAGCGCGGTGAGCGAGTAAATGAGTCACCGGGTTTGCAAATGTGAGATGAAAGCTGAAATGAGAGGAAAAGCGTACTGGGAGAAGATGCCACTGAGCTGAGAGAATCATTTAATTGCATGATGTTCTCCATGCACATGAGCGGAATATGAGCATACAATTACATCTTGTGTAATAATGACCAAATGGATAAAACAAAGACATGACACGAGTTAATGAAATGGCTATGCCTTTAAGCAGTGCTTCATTTGAACGCAAGTAGTGGATCTGTATTTACACTGGGGATGAAGACGCAGCTTACTAGATGACTTTCTCACAAGGTGCCACTTTTTAATAAAACCCAATTTCGTCACTACCAGCTTATGAAAGTGGATTTGCTTGGGTTTAGTGAACTATACTCACTGTCAAAAACAATAAGGCACCAAGAAGGAGTTGTTGGAATCGAATATGTGTGAACGTAATGATGATATATAGAGCCAAAGGATAGCAGGTTCTAGTACCCTATTGGGCTGAAGCTGGCATCCCAAGACACCACAGTTCCAGTCTAAAGCAGTCCAGGTTTCTCGTTCATGACACCACTACAAACGAAGACGATGATGGCTGAAGGTCAATAGCAGGACACGTAATAGGTACCGTGATGCCAAATGTCCTCCTGGTAAGTGGCTGGAAATGATCCAGGCAGAGACAGAGGTGTGTTATGAAGGTGCCACCTGTGTCTGAATGGTGGACAAGGAAACTGTGGGAGCTGCTTGTTCTTGTCAGCATATCAAACGATCCTCTCTCCTGGCGGTCTGTCTGGGAGGTCTAGAGCCTGTTCGCCATGTGTGTGTATGATTGCTAAAGTGCCCTCTAAAGTGGCTAACACTAGGGGAAGTGCCCCATTGGCTGCCCTTCACATAGGAAAAATAACAGAGTGCCCTCTAGGGTGCCCCCTTAATGCAGTAAAGTATGATGATATGCCCGCCAGAGCACGAGAATGTGATGTCTTAATGAGTGCCCTTTTAGTGGAGAAAACATAAAGCACTACTGGATAAAGTGCCCCTACAATGCCCTGAACTGGATATTCCCTATGACATGCCTTTCCAGTGGATAAGTGCCCTCTATGCCTCCCGCTTATAACAGAGTCCCAAAGGGTGTCCTTCCCAGAACTGAAATAGGATGCAGTGCTGTAAAGAGAATGCCCAAAGGTGAGGAAACATGATGAAATGCCCTATAAGTTGCCCTTACAATAGGCTAAACTTGACATTCCCTATGGCAGCCTTTCCAATAGATAAGTGCCCTCTATACCTTCCCTACATGACAGCGTCCCACAGGGTGGCTTTTCCAGTACCGAAAAATAGGATGCAGTGCTGTACAGAGTACTCTTACAGGTGAGAAAACATGATGAGGTGCCCAATTAGGTGCACCTCTGCTGGAGAAGTGGCCCTCCAGTGAGTAAAATGTGATGCTGTTCTATAAAGGGGGAAAGTTCCTAATGGATGCCCTTCCAGTGGAGAAAATGGGATGTGGTGATATAGGTGCCCTCACAATGAGCTAAATTTGACGTTCCCTACAGGTGCCTTTCTGATGAAACCTCATGAAGAGTCCTCTTGGATGCCCTTCCAGGTGAGATAAATGAAATGCCCAGCAGCCCAGAAATGCCCAGCGGTCTCCCATGCAAGGTGCCCTCTCACGCAGGCTTTACCAAATGGGGCGCCCTTAAGGGCCATCACTCGAAGAGATAGCCCAGTTGACCATAACGAGGTTACGGGCATATAAACATATGGTTCTGCTATGACTACTCCACCAACCGTCTCCCTTCTTGACTAGTAAGCCCACAAATCAAGGTTTTTACTCTGTGTGTTTTTATTATGGAGGTGGAGTTATAATAATCAGGTTTGCTATTGACTGATTGATGTTTATCTTGAACAATGATAAACACTCTAGGTTTCCTCAATGTGCTCCAGGGCTGTTGGATGGGCGTGTCACGCTCCTCTGGCCTATGAAGGTTAGCTGTGTGTCTCTGCCAAATACAGTGCTTCAAAGATCAGAAATTGACATCATGATGTCTGTTTTCCCCGAAAGCTACAAGTAACAGTCATGTAGCTTTATAGAAAGAGCATAACGCCCTACACTCTTAGTTACAGTGCACTAAATTTCTTTGGCTCTCCACCATGGGCAAGCATCCTGGCAAAGCTTCTTAGGTTACGACAAAGTCTGCATATCCAGATCCTTGAAGGTTAGCAGTGAGATCCAGGTAAGAGCTGGGGTTCGATTCCCGGTGTGGGTGACTATGTTTAGCTATACCAATAAGAGTCCTTGGGCAAGACTCCTAACACTACGTTGGCCTACCTGTAATACAGTTAGGATAAGAGCATCAGCTAAATGCTGTAAATGTAATTTTGCTTTATAATAAATGAAGTCTGCTTTACCTAAAGCAGCATACAGGGGTTGGACAATGAAACTGAAACACCTGGTTTTAGACCACAATCATTTATTAGTATGGTGTAGGGCCTCCTTTTGCGGCCAATACAGCGTGATTTGGGCAGCCGTGGTTTTATGTTTTTTGGATACAATCCGGGTTTCAGACAGCTTCCTCTTGCGTCCACAGTTAATCCTGTTGGATGTGGTTCGTCCTTCTTGGTGGTATGCTGACATTACCCTGGATACCGTGGCTCTTGATACATCACAAAGACTTGCTGTCTTGGTCACAGATGCGCCAGCAAGACGTGCACCAACAGTTTGTCTCTTTTGAGCTCTGGTATGTCACCCATAATGTTGTGTGCATTGCAGTATTTTGAGCAGAACTGTGCTCCTACCTGCTAACTGAACCTTCACACTCTGCTCTTACTGGTGCAATGTGCAATTAATGAAGATTGGCCACCAGGCTGGTCCAATTTAGCCATGAGACCTCCCACACTAAAATGACAGGTGTTTCAGTTTCATTGTCCAACCCCTGTGTATCCGATATATTACTCAGTGCAGTGATTACTAGTACATGCCAACTAACTTGCTGAACATGAACTGGACTTTGCATAGGTGCATGCACATGGCCTAATGAAAAAAGAAACATACATGTGATTAAGTGAAATTCTCCTATTCATTATCAAACGTCAAATTCTATGTACAAAACATGTTTATGAAGAATAAATGCATTTGTTTTATAATAACAACAACTCATTTTCATGGTCCTCCCAAAGTCCCTCCACCAAAATGAACCAGCTTAACCACGACTCAAAAATGATTCTGTGAAGGGGTTCTTGGACTCACCATTGCACCATAAAGGTTACTCTGGGTTTTCATGATGCAATGCCCTGCCCACTCTTTCTCAAAGGATATCAGATCTGAATAAACATCTTTTTTTGTCAGTTGTACCACATGACATATGAGGAAGCCATCTTTTCCTTAATCTGCATCTACGATTCAAGGCTGCGTGTCTGATGAGACATTTCTGGAAGGCTTAACTGAAACTGTTTTCAAATTAAAGAGGTGTTTTACAAAAATGTGCCCTGTATTCATTTACTGAATCCTTTAAAGGAGCAGTGTGTATTGTTGACAGTAAGGTTGCACATGAAACCCTGCTGTACCTTAGCCCTCCCTTTCCAAGAACCTCCGGTGGCCGTCGGGTTTGCCTGTGCCTGTTCTGATTTCGTTTCGCTTCTATATGTTTGTGCTTGTTTGGGGGTGAGGATTCAGCCTCCCCTGCCTTCTGTTATGCTAAATAATATGATCCTACATTTGTCAGAATTTGAGTTCCACAAAGCACTGGAGTATTTCCTCTGAACATACTCAAGGCAATAGTACAGTGAAACAAAAGCACTGGTGAATAAGAAGCTGAATGTCAGTCCCGGAATGTAACTTCTGCATCATTTAATGTGGAACAGGAACATTCCAACAAGGAGCTGGTGAATAAAAAGCTGCTGCTTTTATGCCTTTCAATCGCCACCAAATTCAAGCTACCATTTCAACATAATAGCACGAAACGAGAAAGCCACTCTCTGCAGCCAGTGTTTGGTTTGCCCGTTGTGAGCTGCTAGATTCCTCTAAATCTTACACACTGCACCTCGAAACCTTGGACAGAGAAAACACATCATGTCACAGGTTCGTTCACAGACTATGGTACACATTTATCTCATGGGTGCGTACAGTAGGTTCCAGATTAGGTCTGGATCCAGCATTGGCACAAATTAAGCCGAGGAATGAAAGTGCATCACGGCTGCATGTCTCTAATGAGTTTCACTTGATTAAAAAGGCCTGGCGAAAAGTCGAGAGCAGCGCAACCGCGGTGATGAATACAGCATACATCCGCGAGCCCCACACTTTCTTTTTCTGTCCAATGAATAGGAGATGAAAACAAGCCAGGAAAACCACAGAGATGAGCTATCAAAAGGAGAGGAAGGTGAGGGAACCTGATTGGGTGGGTGGTCGTAGTGGGGTACAGTAAAAACCGGTACAAATGTGATGCACTCGTTTGCCCTGACTTTGGCTGACATTACAAATCTGGTGTGCTGTCATCTACTGGGATGCAGTTACTGAGCTGAGGGGTTGGAAGAGAGCAGCAAGGGTTTGGGCTGCTTCATTAGAAAACAGCCATCAGTGCTGTCTAATTAATTCTGCCATGTGATGATCTGCCATGTGCTGGCAAAGTCAAGCGAAGGACCACAAACTAATCCACTGGGTGGAGATTTATCTCAACAAAACAACAAGTTGTTCGGAATAAGTGATAGGGGTGGAAATCTCTGAGGCTCAAAAATAGAATATTAACATGGTACTTTACAATGCGGCACAATTACATTTAATGCAATTCTGTTTTCCCTCTGTGGTTCACTAACAACATTTGTGTTATTATTCTAGCATTGTACAATTTCTATTTCTGGAAAAAATAAAACACATTAAATGCGTAACTGTTCATGAATATGTGCAGGAGTGTGTTCACTGTAGAGGATGTGTTATTACCTAGACCACTAGCAAAACAGCTTATATGACCAGGGGTGCCCAAACTTTTGCATGCAGCTGTACGTATAAGCTGTATTCCGACAGGGTGCCATGTATTGTGCCATCTTGAAGCCAGATTGAAGCACTCCTAAACTTCAGCACGAAAGGATGGGCTAAACTGTTTCAGGCAGAAGAATGAACACACTCTATGGACAAAAGTATGTGGACATCCCTGCCAACTTTCCCTTCCTAAGGAGTTTAACAGGTGTATAAAATCAAACACATAGCTATGCAGACAATGACAGTGGAATAAGGTATACAGAAGGGCTTAGTGATGCTAAACAAGGCACTATCATTAAGGGTTGGGATGAAGTTTCTGCTCTACTGGATCTGCCCCATCCACTGTAGGTGCCATTGTTGTGAAAAGAAAGCATCTAGGAGGAACAACAGCCCAGCCATGAAGTGGCAGACCATGCAAACTTATAGAACTGGAATGCCGAGTGCTGAAACATGTCATACCTACAGGTGTAAACTTTAGTTTAGCCAAATTTCCAAGCTGCCTCTGGAAGCAACATCAGCACAAGCTTCATAAAATGGGTTTCCATGGCAGAGTAGTTATACACAGGATCACGGCTAACTGGAGAGGCTTAAAGCATGATATCCCGCGACATAACACAAGGACTTCACTCTTAAAGGGGAATGCTGAGTACCGGAGTGCACAGTGCCTACAGTAAAGTTTGGTAGAGGAGGGATAATGATCTGATGCTGTATTACAGGGTTTGGTCTCAGCCCCTTAGCTTTAGTGAAGGCACACATAAAGATGAATTGGAACGTCGACTGTGACCCAGGTCTTCTCGTCCAGCATCAGTGTCTGACCACACAAACGCTCTATAGACTAAATGGCCACAAATTCCCAAAGATACACTCTAATATTGTATGGAAAGCTTTCCCAGAAGAGTGAGTCTGTTAAAGCAGGGGGATATTATAGTTAGATACTTTTGTGTACATAGCATACACATAGATGTAGTGTTGGGTTTTGTGACATCACAGAAACAGTGGGCGTGGCTATGAAAAGAATTTTCAGACATTACAAATAAAAAAATCATACTCGTTCACAATCATACTCATTAACCAATGTGTTCAATGTTGACTTCATAGTAGGCTTGCAGGAGTTTTGCGACTTTGCTACTATTAGGTGACGAGTATTATGTGTCTGCTATTCTTTTTCATTACTGAAGCCTTAGCCTATTCAACACGAGGTTGAAAAGGTTAGAAGCCCACCGTAATGACGCATAGGTCAGCGGCATGGCAGAGTAATACACAACAGTGTTAAGGTCACCAATGCAATCCTATTAGTTTTTTAAAACCTATATAGTGAAAAGATGGAGAGTGACGGCGTATCTGCACGTCTTCTACTGTGGTTTCTGGGCAAATGCAGACCCTTTCAGAGGCAGGCCTTGGTGGGTAATAGCTGTTTTTTTTTCTCTTGGATGAGGTCAAAACATGTCGTGCTATCATTTCAAGTCAGAGAATGAAACAATTTATCATTTCAGTGCTCTTCCAACCTCAGGCTGTCTACGGGACGCCTGGTTAATTAGGGAAAGCACATGCATTGAAAGCTAGCAGCAAGTTGTGAGACAGATAGCAGCACATACAAACACGTGCAATGAGGAACGAGATAGGAACACAAGCTTTTCAACTTATCTTGGTCTTATGTAAAGCCCAGTTGTTATATTAGTTAGCCGATTTGGTTGATATTGAGGACTCAAAGCTTTATCTTATAATAAACCGCAGGCCAAAGCCGGTAACCATTGAGTAACTGCCATTAATCCTTCATTATGTAGTGAAAGCTTTGTAGTTTTGGAAGTGTGGAAATAAAGTGTGCTACCATGTGTGGCCTTGGCTTAAGAGGATGAACCTTAGAAATGTACATGAGGTCATTCAGGGTGGCTAGATGTGTTATATAGAGAAACATACCATCAGTACTGTTTACAGTGGGGGTGATAGGAATCACATGTCAGACAAGTTCAGTCATTCAGAGTAGAACCACACGTCTGATGGGTTTATTGCGTCTCATTCCTTCATTCATTCTTCTGGGTCGGGCTGGGTATCCGGGCTTGGTGCTGGAGCCAGTGCTCATTGGACGGAAAGCTGGAAACAACATGGACAGGCCGCCAAACCATCACAGTGGAGGCTTCTACAATCTCTCTCATATTAAGTTATTACATGAAATGGATAGAAATACATTGTTTTATGATAGTTTTGAGAAGTTTTGAACCTAAACCGTATTTATAAAAAGCTATTCTTGGCAGAAAGTTACATGTAGAGCGTTATAAAGCCAAGTAGTTTAATTGAGTGTGCAAATTTTACCATCATTACCATTACATATAAAACTCTGACATGTATGGGTTCGCTGGTGGATCACAGGTTGTAGATACTGTGATCCCTGGTTCCCATCACCACCACTGTAACGATGTCTAATGAACTACTCTACAGCACACGTTCAGATCAGACTACCCTGCATCTCAATCGAACTATCGGCTTTAAAAATCTACCACAGCTTTGACACATATAATGCTTTGTCTATGTCTCACAGTGCCTTCCTACTAAGTGACAATAGCAACAGGCCTCAGATGCAGAAACCACATTTAGAACCATAGCCCTTTAGTTAGCGCTTCGGTGCTTGAACGTATGATGTAAGTGTGCGCAGCTGGCCAAGAAGCACCTGAGCAGTCAACTGTCCAGTTATTTCTGGACTACTGAAACTGGGTCATGAATGAACATTGTAAATGCTGCTCTATACATTCATATATATGTATATAGATATGCTTATATATGTATATATTTATTATTTCGGCTCTTTATGTAAATAATACTATAATTGCACTTCTGGTTAGATGCTAACTGCATTTCATTGGCTCTGTACCTGTACTCTACACAATGACAATAAAGTTGAATCTAATCTAATCTAATCTAATCTAACAGGGCCATATAGGACTAGGCCTGTAGTTCCTTTATGGTTCACACAATGTAGATGCATATTACATAGGCTTCTTTCTGCATCATACCTGGCGGCCATAAACATGGTCAAGTAAACTCTTTGTTGTAGTGATGCAACCAAAATTATCCGGACGAAAATGAGGAAAATGCACGATATAATATAATGAACATAAACATAACTGAAAAGAATAATTTGAATTTAATAATGATGTTTTTAATGACGCTGTTAGCTTTTTCTAGTTCCTGGGCGTAGATGTAGTGTATTCAGTTTTAAGCAGTTGAGCCAAACAGAAGCCCAGATGAAGTGAATAACAGAATAGAGCCCCTGGCTTTAGCAAGCATTAGAAAGAAGTGGACAGACAGCAACTTCCCAGCGCCTTTTCTTTCTCACTCATTCCCTGTCAGTGCGTGTGACTGCGACCTCCTGATATAATCGCAGGCAGCGTGGAGTGAGGCGCTCTTTGTGATGGATGCAGCAAGCATGTCGAATGGGATGGTTTGGAGTCATGTTGTGCTTTGCTGGTATGTCTGCTGGGAAGCTGTTGGCCTGTCTGCTGGGAGGTTAAGGTGTCCAGTAAGCATGTTTAAGCAGCAGTTTAGTAATAGATTTTCCTTGAAAACCATAACAAAAATACATCCCAGTCAGCAAAATTCTTCTGGCCCACTTGCCAGATGGGTTGATGGCACTTGGGTGGACCACTTGCAAGATGTAGGCCACCAATGACCACTAGGGCCATCCAAAAGTAGGCAACTCTGCTGTTTGGACCAGATCTGTTTTGGGACAGGTGGGCCAAATTCACGTTGTAAATATGTGGGCCACCTTTGGCTCACAGCAGATTGCCAATGCCAACAGTGGACCAGCAGTGTCATGTCTTTGTCAGACATGGCCCACATCTGCTTGCTATCTGGGATTTTAACACTGTGAAAAAAAACGAGTTCAGTGTTCAGCCTTCAGCGAAACGTTTCATTTTATTCTGTTTCTGCTTCGACCAAAAATGTTCATTTCAGGCATCCCTACTTTGTTTCCCATTACTTTGTTTTCAGGGTTAACTGGAACACTTTTTTTTAAACATTGTTGAGCTGCTAGTGAGCAAGAGGGATAAAATATATTTTCAAAAAAATCACAAAAAATTCACAAAACCACAAAAACCAGGATTAAAAAGCATCCATATTCACATACATAGGCCAGCAAATCACTGAAATGTACTGCTGTGTGCAAAAAACAGGCAGCCCAGTCTACACCGCATTAGATTGCATGATGGTTTTAAAGCAGCCCGTGTTTAAGCTTGTTTAAGTTGTTCGAGGCTGAATTCGAAACTCGCCAACCTCCATAGCAGGTGGGAAATTCAGTGTTATGGCTACAGTGAAGAGGGTTTGACATTATGACCATCATTTTATTGATTTCTACATTTATTTCTTGTTTATTTATCCACTTTACAAGACTGCTGTGTTTTGCTTAGCTTGAGAAATGATTCCACTCTCTGCCAAGGAGGGTAAACCCATCTTAAATGTCTGCTACCCCAAGTATGCCAACAGTCTCATGAAACATTTAAAGCTACTTGAGTTTGCAGAGGAATACACATCAGCCCTGGGAAGAACAAGAAACCGCACAGAGCCGGCACGCAGCTCGCCGAGGAGTTTTATGGCAATTTGAACTGAGGAGAAATCTCCAGAACGAGGTCATTTAGCAGTTTGTGGAGAGGCTACGGGGACGCCTGAATGAACGCTTAATTCTTCTCCCAAAGAAACAGCCAGAGTGATGACAGTACCCTCGACTCTAATGGAGCTTCACACTTTAGCTGCCTTAATTGCTTAGCCTTTTTTTTTTTTTTGCTGATGTGGTACTTTCAGACACTCTACGTCTCTTTTAACGGTCATTAGGCCTACGGATGCAGCCTATCTGCACCCATTTCACAAATTAAAAAAGTGAATATAGAATGATAAATCCACAAACAAGCCACATGTCAATACGCTTCGAGCTAACTGGCATTCTGTGCTTTCAAGTGGGACTTAGGAACAATATATTAAAGCTTAAAGGCCAGTTTTGCAACAATCATTAGGCCCAGTCTTCATGTAAATTAGGGGGCTCATTTCTTTCAATGTAATCTGTATCTTTCACATCTGTAGCTCAGTATGGATTACCTATTAAAACACAGGTGTAGAAACTAGTGCCCATTGGCTTCCATTTCAAGTTTCCAGTTTAAAGGGTGGCATGGTGGCTTCTCATAGCCAGAAGTGTCTGGATTCAATTCCTGGCCAGGGCATCTAGGGTCCTTTGTGTGTGGTGTTTGCATGTTCTCCCAATGTCTGTGTGGGTGTCCGCCTGGTTTCCTCACACAGTCCAAAGACATGCGATTTGGAGATGCTAAATTGGCCCTGTGTGTGAGCGTGTGACTGAATGTGTGAGTCTGCCCTCTGATGGATTGGTGACCTGTCCAGGGCTTTTCCTACCTTCTGCCTCTTGAATGCTGGGATAGGCTCCAGTAGCACATGTGGCTTAGAAGATTAGTCAGTCGTTCTTTTAAGGGCAGTGAAAGAGGTTGTGGACACCAGGTATGGTGCTGAATTCTTAAGCTTCTGCAGAATCTGACTCGCCTTCACCACATTCTCCCATGTCACATGTTAAACAGAAGCTACATATTACATTTGCAGTTTCTGCTGACTTTTGTTTATGGACATGCATCTTCAAATGTAACCTGAACAGCTACATGCACATGCGGCTGCTTTCAGCTATATGATGTTTGTTGGATTGTGTTTATTTTTAGCTCACAGTGTGTCACACTGTATCTGTATGACCTTAACGAAGGCCCAGAAGTGGTCTGAGGCCTGTCAACCTGCATCCTTGCACAACAAAGAAACCCCTCCCCCATCTTGAAAAATACAGGGATATTACTTTAAAGCACTATCCACCGAAAGCCTTCTAGGGGAACTAGGGGTGGTTCTTCTATGGAATCTCTGCAAAAATGGGTGCAAAATTTTTTCACACTTTCATCATTTTGCAGCCCTGTCCTTATACAGCAAGCTGCAACTACAAGGGAGTATTGTGCAAACAGACATAGGTTTGTTTGGTTGACATTTCCTGACTGTTGTTGCAGTATCTTCAGTAAATTAAGCTTAGGGCAAGTTTTTTTGGGGGGCGGGGGGTTTGGGTATGGGGTGACTATTTACATTTGCTGATTGCTTGCAGCCCTTTTAGCTAGATGTGACATGAGTGGAAAACTGTGGTGACTTGCATCATTGTGCAACAAATGGGGCAAACATTTAGATGGGTGCACCAGGCAGGAGGCCCATTCTTTTTTAAGTACAGGAAAGCATGTTGAAATGATAGGTAACTGCATGTACTGATACAGCATACCGCCTTTAGTTTATACTACACAGGAATAGTCCTTTAATTTACCCCATTGAAAGGTTCCTAGGGGACCTGTGGTGAGTCTGGCATGGAATCGGCACTTTCTTCATTTTAAAGAGTGGTCCTCCTGTCCTTAAACAGCAAATTACAACTAGAAGGGGAAATTATGCAAACAAGCTTTAGGTTGGCATGACATATACATTGCTGTGCTATCTCAGATATTACAGTACTAAGATGGAAAATCTAATTATGGTTTTCCTGAACATTGTTGCAGTATCTCATGAAAATGAAGCTTGTAGCATTTTTTTTTCTAAGGGACGACTGACGTTTGATGTTTACGAGCAGCACTTCAGGTCACAATTGACGTAAATGGGAAGTTTTGTAAATTATCTTATATTTGACTGAACCATTTCTGTAATTGTGCATGAAAGCTAAGTCTCTTCACATGCCAGAGGTGAGGCTTTGAAGTTCTGTTTAGCTTCATTGTACTGACATCATTAACAGTTATTGTAAACTGTTAGTCATTCTAGTATACCAGCAGCCCGAGTTTGTAATGCAAATAAATGTAAAATAAAGTTACTATAAGTTACACTACACCCTTAGCCACGTTAGAGGCTTTGGTGAAGTATTTCTTTAATCAGGCACCCAGGCACGGTTCTAATTCTCTCAAGAAGTCTCTCAATCAGATCAATCTGAAAGATCTTTGTTTTTTTGCTATTGCACAACAACACTGCATAGTTATCCTGTATATCGATGCCAAATGAAAAGAGTGAGCCGCATGTTTAATTCAAGTTATGATAATAATAAGGCAACAGTGTCTGAATGGAGGACTGAAAGCGAGCCAGATGGTGGAGGTGATGATGCAGTTCAGTGATGCATTGTCAGACGAGTTGGGTAGACAGGAGAATTGCATAACTACTGGGAGAACATCTGGACGCCGCAGCTTTCACTGATGGCTGTGAAAGCCATGCTGATAGTAACATGACTTAAAAACATCCCTTTGTATGTTTGCCAGTAAAGACCTTTTGTAAAGGGTTTGTAAATCGAATTAGGCAGGAAGTGATGACCTATGATTCACACTACACACCTACGAAAGCCAAGTTTTAAGCCAACCACAGTGGTACAAGCCACAGTGGATCAAGTGTACATATGTGAGAAGGTGCCTGATGTGGCTGCAGTATCCGCTCACCATGCATGTGGCTGCAATGTGTTAGCCTACCAACTGCACATAATGCCACATGCCACAGTCAAATAGAGGATCTATTAAAGTCATGAGATTCCTTAACCCTTAAACTTTGAGTTAACCACAGTGGTAGAAGTCACAATTGCTCAAGTATGATGTGGCTACAGTATCTGCTCACCATGCATGTGACTGCAATGCATTTGCCTTGTGAGTTTTGCCTTGCATAACTGCACACAATGCTACGCAGTAAAATAGTGGACCCATTAAACTCACAAGGTTCTTTCCCCCTTAAACCTTCTACAGAGGAATAACAGCACTTCAGCTCAATAAGTACAAACAGAAAAGTGTGTGAGAAAGCCCTTTTAGCACCTCCTCCCTCAAATGCATATGCATGCAGCAAAGAAATGCACCAACATTTTGCAATATGCTTGGGTACAAATCTACAATGTCGATTTGGTACAAAGACAACAGGCAGAATGTGCCCTATTCGCAGCATGAAACTGATGGAAAGGGTTCAGTACAGTTGGCCCAGTGCCTGACTTTTCACTTGATCAGCCACACTGGGAACGGTGTTATCATTTGTGGCGGTCTCTAGTCTTTCAGACTCAGACCTGACAACTACTCTCAGAACTCTGTAGGTGACAGGCTGTGAAGAAGCAAAAATAATGGGTGGATCTTGCTGCGGTGAAGCTGCGCACCTACGTTCATCTTGCCGTGTTCTCCTATAACTCACAGTTCTTTCACATCCCAATATGACTTGCAACAACCCTCTTGCAAGAAAGAAACACCTTCCTATCTCGCAAAAATAGGGACAGTGTTTAGAAGGATGCACCAGGAAGGAGCCCCATTCTTTTTCAGGTATGCCTGTTGAAATGATAGGTAACTGCCTGTACAGGTGCAGAATACAGCCTTTAGTTAAAAAATACAGGGATATTAAAACATTAAATTAAAGCACTGTCCATTGAAAGCTTTTTTGGGGGAACGGAGGGTGGTTCTTTTATGGAATCGCTAAAAAAGTCCTGTCCATAAACAGCAAAATGCAACTAGAAGGAGACAGTCAGCACTGAAATTTAAAGTTGGCAGATACACTCATCAAAAGAATAGTTACACCCAGAAAGAATCAACTGACAGGAATGAAACTTGGTGTGTAGGTTTGACATTGTAAGACATGCTAATGATTCAAATTTCACACCCAGATACACGTGACGTAAGCATGGACAGGCCTTAGGCTGTTACTGACTGACCCAACAACCACAAGGACCGCCAGGACCATTGACAGATGGCTGCACAACACAGGACTACATGCACGCAGACTGTTATGGCGACTGGCCTTAACACCACTTCAATGCCGCCAAAGACTGAGTGGTTTGTTGTCACATCTAGAAAGCCTGGTGTCACTTCGTCTCCACCCCTAACACAAAATCTGAAGGAACTGCATGAGAACATTAAAGCTACATGGTATGAATTATCGCAGAACACCATGAGGAACCTCTACAACTCCATCCTGAGATTTCTGGCATGCTGCGTTAGCAAGCTTGGTAGCCTGACACCATACTGAGTGACACTACTCCTGTATGTGTAGCACAATAAATATTCCCCATATTTAAATGCATCATCATGTATTGTTCCTGGTAGCCTTTATCTTCCTTCCCAATAGCACGGCAATCCCACAGCTCCTTCTGAGCGCAGCTATTCTTCTGATGTTGTACGTTTTTGTGGGTAGTGGTAGTAAGAGGGGAAGTCTAATTATGATTTTCCTGACTGATCTTCTGTAAATCAAGCTTAAGGGCAGTACTTTTTGTTTTGTGAAGATTAGTATGTTATTAGTATTAGTAATAGCATGTCAACCCCCAGCTAGCTACTGTAGCTGAGCGCCCCAGAGATCAAAGACAGGCTGTTGTTATGGTCTCCCCAAGAGGATGCTAAGGTATTGGTATGCCAGTTCTCAGGTCTTGAGAGGGTATTTGCTAGTCCAGCGCTATGCTAGTCTAGGCAGTTGCTAAGATGTGTATGTAGTATGTGTTCTAAGAGCACAAGCACAGTTCTATCTTGAAAACGACAACCATGAAAATGGTTGAAAAGAGTGTATTGTAATAATAATTAGAAGAAGAGGAAGAAGAAGAAGGAACTTTGAACTTTGTCAAGCAGTCATAATGAGAAATGCATGACTTCATATCTATGTAAATGTGTGCTAAAGCCATTAGTGCACTTCAAGATCTAACAGGAATTTGAATAAAGGTTCTGAGAAATAATGATATCATTGCTTCAAAGCTGTATACAGATGTGCACGTATACAGATGTGCATGTATACAGCTGTGCATGTTTACAGACTGCCATTATTAAGATGGGATCATGCCTGTTGTTGTGCTGGGAGCTGTCCGGTTATGGTGGTGCTGAAATCTGGAGTGTAATAAATCTATGCAGCCTTACTGAAGCTGTTTTGCTGTAGTGTCAGTTTTGCACAATGAAACATCCTGAGCTTAGAGGTTTATCGGTAATAATGGAGTTGCTTATTTATTTATATATTTATTTATTTATTTATTCACTTAGCCAACGTGGAAGTTTATCCTGTATAAAGAGACACCTTTTGTTGAAACTTCGAAAATGAACCTACAGATTAGAAAAACTAGAGCATGACAGACTCTGCAGGGTCTCCTCCAGCCATTTTCATTATTTTTAGCTTCCGATGGACATGCTTTTTAGCTATAAATGGCCATGATGAGAAGATATGATCAAATTTTCATTTTCCCGGCCACTTGTGCTGCTTTTCCCATAAGTGACCAAGCTGGAGAAACTTTCTGCTTACTGCACATCCATAATAAGCGAAAGTTGATAATAAAGAACAAACCAACCGCTACAAAGCACTACAACTAAACAGAGAGAAAGAAATCAATGAAAATAAGATGTGACCACAGAGCGCTTCCGGCTCTCTGTGGAGGAAGAATCCGACGTCAGAAACTTTATCGAATTGTGCTCAGTAACCATATTGCTGCATTACACAGCTTATCTGTTTCTGCTGTCGGCCGTCCTTCTACGGCCCAAACTAAATTATGGCATTGATCTTCAAAAACTGCACGCCAGCTGAAAGAGCAACAGACACGAAAACTCTGAGCGGACTGTTTAGTTGGAATGCTAGGTGCAATGGGCATTAATCCCATAAAGGAAGAAATGTAATTACAGCAGTGCTTAGTGTACAAACACAGTCATACTACAGCATGTGGGCTGGGCTCTGATTGAAGAATGTGTTCTCTAGAGCAGTGCCTCTTTTACCTTTTGAACTTTACTTCACCAGAATTCCTGTACAGCTTAGTTAAGCTTAATTACAGCTTCCTCACCTGAATTAGGGGTGCATGGCAAAAAACCTCAAATGCTTCTCTTATAAATTTACCGTTTTAGAAATAAGAGGTTTATTAAAACAGCAATGACCATTTGTTGTTCTGTGGTTTGATGAGTTGTTAACGATTCCAATGTAGAAGCTTACCAGTGGTGCTAAGTGCCCTGGAGGGTACCGATGGGCTGGCACCCAGCTCTCTAGTGCTGTTGAGTGCCCCAGATGCTAGCACAAAGGAACTGGTGCCCAGCTAACTAATGCTCCTCAGCTGACTAACGCCCCTAAGTGCCACAAATGCTAGAATTGCTATTTGGCCCAGAGGGCAACAAAAAACCTGTGCCCTGGAGGGCACAAAGAGATTACTTCCCAGCTTACTAGCATGGTCAGATGCCTCTGAGGGCAAAGAGAGTCTGGTGCCTAGCCTAATTGTATGGCTGAGTGCCCAGAGGACAACAAGTGGCCAAAGGCTAACTTGCTAGCATGGCCAAGAGCCCCAGACGACAACAATAGACTAATGCCCGGCTAACTAGTGTGGCTGAGTGCCCTGTAGGGCAACGAGAGGCTGGTGCCCAGCTGAATAGCAGTGACACAGAGAGGTCAGTGATGGCCCAGAAGGTACTAATGGGCTGGAGTTCAGCTTCCTAGCACTACACACAGCTGCAACACCTGTCATTCCTCTTTTGGTAGCACAGCCGCCACACATCTTCTAAGCTTCATTCCCAGCTGTGTTAAAGAGAGCTAGGAGTAACGTTGCTTAAGGGGCAGAGCTGCCCTCTCTCTCCCAGCTCACGTGGCAGTTCTCCTTCTCATAATGAAGAGCGCTCGAGTCTGATTTGCAGAAAGAGAGTAGCCACCTTTATAAACAGCTCATGCTCAGCT